>JAZHYW010021690.1:0-47055 GCA_037355805.1 Ixodes ricinus
TTTGGATACTTCAATACGCACGTCGTTCGGTCTATGTATCTATCTATCTATCTATCTATCTATCTATCTGGCTATCTAACCTCTTACGCCGCGGGTCGATAAATAAATAAAAAAGACCGGCGCCGGCGGGATTTCGGAACCGCTGACCCTTTGAGTCAGCCAGGCAGACGCGCCTAACCACGGAGCTATGAAGGCGGTCATTCACACGCACCTCATAACATTTGTTTATATCTTTGCCATCGCTTTGCGCGTTCCTTGCACGCGGGGCTCATTCCCGCTCTCGTGGGAGGCTTAGCACGAGAGGCGGAATGAGCCCTCGTGCATGGAACGCGCGCACCGGTAGCTGTGACGGCGCTGTAAAGCGCATCCCTATGGCTGAAGATGTAAACAGCCATTTGGAAGCACCGTTGGTTGAGACTAGCTGAGACGCCAGAAAGTCTGGTCGGTACCATTTTGAGTGTTTGTGCGTATGGCGCGTGCTTGCTCGCCTTCGTAAGTGACGCAAACCACGTGCTGGGCTGCGGAGATCGTGCGCAGGGCTGTGAAAGTGTCAACAAATTTAGAATCGCCTCAAGAGTGGGCTGGCGTATCTAGAGTGTGCCGGCCACCTGACGAACGCGCATACTCCGCAGACCGTTTGATGCTATTCGCATTAACGTAGATAATCATTCCCAAAGGATGGGTTTTTCAAAAATACGCCCGTCCGTTAGGTATATCGCTGTATGAGTTCTTCGGTTTTGCAGCATCGCTCCAGCCTTGTTTCGTAAGCTCCAAAATTGCGTAAATAAATTGCGTAGGCAAATAGCTTTCAGGACGCAGCAATATCGCCTCGTCGCCGTTCGCCAATCCCAAACGCGGTTTGGATTGCGCTTGGCGAAACGCTATTATTGCCGTCGCAAAGGTCGAACGCAAGTGTACGCTATTCTGAAGCTTGCTAGTTACCATGGAGATTTTAATTTACCAAAAGATGACTGCTTTTTCAGGAAGTATTACACGTGAAAGCTCGTGCATACGCCAGAAGAGCATGCAGTCTCTGAGAGTGTATCAATTTTAATGATTTTATTCAACACAACAGGTTCTCGAGCGGTGCTGGCAATGCTCTGGATTTAGTTTTGTCTAACAGTTCAATAGTGAAGTCCGATTATTCGCAAATGTTCCGCTCGTAAATGTTACCACCCACCACTCGTCGTCTTCTTCAACGTTTTCAAATGTCATATTATCTTTCAACGCGTCCTGAGACATGTTCAGGCGCTTTTTTTATTTTATACAAGTATTTTAAAAATTACGAGTGTACTAATCTATTACGTGATTCCGTTGTTGAGTCCCTGGTGGATCGTCTCAGAAATGCTGACTGGTGCAATGGATTTGTTTGTTTCTAAGCATCCTCAGTGTTCCGAGAAGTATACTGAAATGGTTTTCTACAGGTGCACGACATTTCTTGAGAAGAAAGTTACGTTACAGCCGAATTCTTAAAAATACGAAGCTATACTTGTGATACGAAAAATTTAGCATATTCTTGTGAACTAACAAAGTTGCTTCACGGAAGTGACCAGTGCGCGTACCGTAGGCAAGTGGAGCTTAACCTAAATAAGCAACCAAAAAATCGGCAATTTATAAACACACACGCACACACACAAACACACACACACACACTGCTCACTCACACACACACACACACACACGCACGCACGCATGCACACGACACACACTCAAACACACACACACACAGACGCACACACACACACACACACACACACACACACACACACACACACACACACACACACACACACACACACACACACACACACACACACACACACACACACACTCTCTCTCTCTCTAAGAGGAAGGCGTCAAATAATATAACTCTACGAATTGGATCCCCCCATTCATAGGTCTCCACAGTCCGCCTGTAGCTATTTTCGATCATTTCAGCTCATTGCTCTTCACTAATGCCCAAAATAACTTCACCTTTGACGTGGAACGTTACCTCCGATGACTACGTGCCTTTTACGAGCGTTACGATGGAGGAGGGGTTTTCAGTATCGCAAGACTGGATTTGAGTGTATCTATTTGTTATGACGGTAACCCTAATTTTATTGTAAAGGCTGCACCGAATATTTACTCCTATTCTTGTGAAATGTTTAACTTGTCACTGCTGAATGGTGTCTTTCCTGAAAACTGGAAATATTCAATTATTGTTCCGATTTTTAAGTCTGGTAATTGCTGTGACGTTAGGGATTATCGGCCCGTACCTATTTTCAATGCACCCTCAAAAGCGTTTGAGAAGGTGATTTACGGCGCCTGTATAGTTATTTATAAAAAGATGTAGCCTTTATGCAGCATGGTTTTTTCGTGAGCAAATGGGTTGAAAAATCTGTACATTTTGTCGATTAATCAATGCCAATCGTTTAGAGTCGGGGTCGGATAGATACAGTATATTTTAATATGTCCGAAGCCTTTGAAAGGGTCAAACATGAACGGATATTGCAAGAAAAAAAAACTTGAGAATTAGGGTGTTAGCCCTGCGCTCTAAAAAAGCCCATGCATGCTTTCCCGCAAAACACTGGGTGAGCCAATCAGTGCTTAACGCAACGAGCTGCTCAGCGAATGACGATGCCGAAACATATGTTTAGACCAGGGTGTAAGATAGTACAGGTGAAACGGCCCATAGAAGCCTACCGCAGCGCCGTGACTGGATTGTGTACTCGTCTGCTTGCGGGTACACTTCAAATTGCAACAGATGGCGCTGCGGCGAGAAGAAAAAATCGAAATCAGATTTGCATGGAACTCATGGGAGAGTGCGCAAAATAAGCCGAGCACGACCGTCCTCCATTGAAAATCCACGAAAAACCATCTGCGTCAGTTTAGCCGGTCGCCACCGGTCGCCCACCCGGAGTGGATCGAGTTCACTGTGCTCCACATAGATGGCTCCGCAGAAAAAGAGAAACCGAGGGCCTACAATCCGGTCGCTCATTTTGACTCTCGTTTCCCGCTTGTCTATTTTACCCTGGTTTGACCAAAAACGCACTCTGAGTTGTGACATTAAGCAATGCAAGAGTGACGTTTTGCATTACTTAATGTCACAACTCAGACTGCGTTTTTGGTCTAAACATATGTTTCGGCATCATCATTCGCTGAGACTGCCTCCGTAAGTTGCAGTGAATTGGCTCGAGTGTTGTGCAGGAAAGCAGACGTACGGGCTTTTCAGCGCAGCTCTGGGCGCCCGTTTCCGGCCAGGCAGCGTCGGCGTCAGCGTAACCGCCCGAGGTCACGTGACCCCCAGGTCCGCGTGACCCGCCAGGTCACGTGACCCCCGGTCACGTGGCCCCAGGTCACGTGACCCCCAGGTCACGTGGTCCCCCGAGTCATGACCTCCTGGTCACGTGACCCCCGGAGATCGTGATGATGATGACGATGACGATGCTGATGCCGATGACGTCATCGGCATCAGCATCGTCACCATCACTGATGACGTCATCAGTGACGTTACTGATGACGTCATCGGCATCCGCATCGTCATCGTCATCATCAATGATGACGTCATCAGTGACGTCACGTGACCCCCCTGAGGCCATGTTGCCCCCCTCCCCGAGGTCACTTGGCCCCCGTGCAGCCTTCCCCTCCTCCTCCTCAAGAGCTGCGCTCTAATTCGGCGTTACAGGGAGTTGTAAACGGCACTACTTTTTAGAGTGTGAGTACTTAGCCTGGTCGGCGAGTTATTTGCACAAAAGGCAGAACCATGCTAGGCTCTCCGGCTGCTAGCCACGCCTTTTTATGCCTTTGTCGGGAGTGCCTCAGGGTTCAAACCTTGGCCGTTTGTTGCTCATTGTTTTCATAAACGACCTGATGTTGTCCAAGAAACACTCTCCGGTATTCATGGTTGCTGATGATGTCAAGCTGTTTCGGGAGGTGAAATCATCACCGACTGCTCCTACACACTCTAAGAAATCCCTGAGCGTCTACTTACCCGCAAAAACACTCGAAGAGCCAATCTCTGCGATCTACGAAACCAGCTCAGCGAATGATGAGCTGTTAAGACTTCAAAATGAAGTCTGGGCTGTGGCATTACGCAATGCAAGCATGACGCTTTGCATTGCGTAATGCCACAGCGCAGACTGCATTTTTAAGTCTAAACGGATGTTCTACTTCATCATTCGCTGAGATGATTTCGTAGATCGCATAGATTGGCTCTTTGAGTGTTTTGCCGGTAAGTAAACGCGCAGGTATCTTTAGAGTGCACTTTGCAGCAGGACGATGTTTGTACAGTACAAGGATGGAGCGAATCAAACAACCTAATTTGTTACCCCCGCAAAACCCGAGTTAAGTCTTTGTCCAGAAAACCGTAGCACTTCACCTTTTACCCTACAAAATGAACTGTAAGTCGGACTACGATTTGTACAAGATTTAGGGGTTCTCGAAAAGTGGTCCCCTATTCTTAGTTCTCATTGCATAAACCTTTTTTGTTAATCAGTTCCTACGCACGCTGAGGAATAATTTCGCGCTCAACCTAGATTTTTGGAACTCGATGATTGCTATTTTTACGATTAGATTGCACTCATCTGGGCTCCAGACTCGAATTTGCATATGTGGTACAGAACTCCACCTCTTATTTCAGTAAGTGATAATATTGAACGTAGACAAAAACGATTTAGTACGACTAACCTACGACATTTATTTTTGTCAAAATTTTCATTATAAATACAATTTGATTTTAGAAAATTTCAAATTAGGCTGTATTTTGGAGAAAGGTCTGTTCGACATATAACACGTTTGCATGAGTTAAATATTGTTCAATAGATAGCCCCACTCTTCTTGCTTCTTTAAAATTCCGAGTTCCTCTTACAGCAATATAAAGAAATGCTAGGGCTTTATATATATAGGATGGTTCAAGTCACCAGGCTCAATCTAAAATGGACCGTAAAAATCGACGCCTGCACGTAGCCATCTAAACTTTTCGTCAAAGGTGTATTTCACAGGATCGGTTTTTCTTGTAAAATTACAAAGCGTGGTTTCTCTTTAGCAAAATAGAGGCCAAGAAACTTGCCAGGGTCTGCAGCGGGCGGCGACCCAGAGACCTAGTCCAGTAGTGGGGGTGCGTTTGTCGTTCGTATTCGCAGATGGCGTCGGAAACAGCGTCTGAAGGTGCAGCCGAACAGCGAAGACAAGCATGACGACACGCAGACGAAATCCGTTGGCGGCGAAGCACCGCCGTTGTGCAGAGCGCGTTTCTTTTTGCTTTATGTTTTGCTCTTATTGTCCGCATTCATTTTTTTAACTGAAAGGTACATTTCAAAAAGATTATGTTCATTTGTAATACAACCAGGTGGTGGATGCAGAGCCGTCGCGATAAGGAGGTAGCGCCATCTATCAATACGAACGCCAAACAGACCCCGCTACTGGCCCCTGTCGTCTGCGTCGCTGCCCGCCGTAGACCCTGGCAAGTTCCTTAGGCCTTATCTCTTACAGAAAAAGAGCTACGCTTTGTAATTTTTCAAGAAAAAACCGATTTGTGAAATACACCCTTGACGAAAAGATTAGATTGCTGCTTGCAGGCGTCGATTTTTACGGTCCATTTTAGACTGAGCCTGGTGACTTGAACCACACCTGTATATCATTCAACGTAACTTTTCGTTGATTTTTGCGAATACAGCATGTTTTAAAAACCCCGAGTTCATAAGTTTTTATATTTTCCCCACAAATTTGTAGTTTTGAAAAACGCAATTTAAGCATGTATGTTAAATCAAGTATCAGTATGAAGTTAGGGACGTCAACGAATTAAGGCAGGCGTATAAATTTTGTGTGTGTATTCTTGCAATTGTGTATTTTGTTGTATCGTGCTTTACCGAAAAAGCCTTCGAGCTGTTGGTAAGCGCGAGACAAAATAAGCATTGAATGGAATTGAATAGCATATTTTTAAGTTTTGCACAAAAGCACCGTTCTCAACTGCCAGCGCTACTTATATTCAAATGTCTAGGTCTTGCCTGCGGTAATATGTGGCACGCACAAAACGACATTACCTTCCCAAAAAATAAAAGATTAAAAAAATCTGCGCGTGATATTATTTGCTGTGTCTCCAGTGGAGCGGCAACAATTCCTCGGGCAGCCGGCTGGGTCGGTCTCAGTAGCTAATCCTCGGGCTAGTTGAATCGGGCCCTTCCGGTGCACGCCTGTGGGTCTGTGTGGGCCGTGGGATCAGATGAACGCGCAGGGATTTGCTCCAGATTCACCGGTCATGGACTGGCTCCGGAATACCCGCAACAGGGTTTGAGAAAGAAAAAAGAGCTTATCTGATCGCGGTGTCTTGGATTACCGGTCTTTCCGGGCAGCGCCGAGGGCCGACTGTTGTTTCGGCCGCCAAGTCTACGTACCGGAACCGCGCAAAGAGAGTTACACGCAGGAGCTCAGCGGTGAGCAGGCCTGTTTGCTCCAGCAGGGAGGTGCCGTAGCATCTCCACGGCTACAGTATATGCTCGAGCTGCGGGCGTGCATTTGCTCACATAAAGCGGCGCCTGTAGCTTCAGGCGAGACTGTGGTGCCTATAAACTCCCTGCTGACTCCTTCGCTCTCCAAGCGCACACGACGATTATGAAGATACTTTCCGTGTTCGGGAACATCACAGGGCACTTCTTCGGTCACGTCACTCGCTATGTGCTCGCAAACCGCGCAGCTTCTCGTTACAGCTCTATTCTCGTGCACCGTCAAACCAAAACAATACCGGCACCACGTTTAACGCGCGTTGTTGCCAGATCTCACCAGAGGCTCGAGACGCTGGTCGTTCAAACTCAACAGCCAAGTCAACAAAAGAGCAAATCCAAGAGTAAGGGGCGGGGTAGTAGTTCTCCTCCGCGGTGGTCGAGAAAGGCGGGAGTTTCAAATGTGGAGAGGATTCTGACTCCGATCTAAATTACGTCCTGTAACGTAAATATTGCTACTAAAAACATTTTTTCGCGTGAACATTTGTTTTGCGATTTGCTTGTCCCAATTAGGCTGTTTAAAAAACACTTTTTTTCTTTGCAGTTACCCTTTAAAACCCCAGGACCGGTTGTACTGCACTAGCTAAATTTATCATCTACAGCTGAGAGGCACGTCGTCTGTTGAGACAGAATAAGTTCAGTCTGTATTACCTACCCCCCCCACCCCACCTCCCCCAAAAAAAAGACAAAAAAAAAGAAATTATTGGTCGATTAGTTGTATCTTCTACTATGTAAGAAAAGATACGTCGCCACGCAGGGGTCCGCTTCAGACTTTGACACCGTCCCTTGTCGTAGTGCGCGAGGGTCTTTTTGTGAGTTCAGCAGCTCCTTGACTCGCAGGAATGCCTCCCCACTTCTAGTGAAAGGACCGCTGGGCATCTTGATGTGTTGTCCTGTAGCGGTTGCCCACTACCATCGCTAGGCGTACAACGATGGCCATGGCATATCACTGCTCCGGAAAGAGTAGTGACCTCAAGTGTTGCGCGTTTCCGTGCTATGGTGCATTCGCAATCACAGCCACCATCACATCAGGCGAGGGACACTTTACACACGCGCCAGATTCCAGCCACCATTGCCGACCTTCTCTCGTTTTACCGAGATGCCGAGCCGCTGAGGCGGTTGTTGACGAGCCTCCAGAAAGCCCAATGCTGGCGAGAAGGATACCATAGAATCTAAGATGGCAGTAACCTGGCTTTTTGTGGTAATGATGAAGGGGAAGTGAACGAAATCAGAGGAAACAAAAAAGTGAAAGCCGTTTACAACTCCCTGTAACGCCGAATTAGAGCGCAGCTCTTGAGGAGGAGGGGAAGGCACGGGGCAGGGGGGTCGCATGACCTCGGGGGTCACATGATCTGGGGGCCACGTGACCTGGGGGTCACGTGACCTCGAAGGGAGTCACGTGGCCGTCAGGGGTCACGTGGCTCGGGGGTCACGTGGACCTGGGGCCACGTGGCCTAGGGTGTCACGTGGACCTGGGGGTCACGTCGACTTGGGGGATCACGTGACTTGGGGGTCACGTGACCTTGGGGGTCTCGTGACCTTGGGGTGACCTTGCGGTTACGCCGACGGCGACGCCGACGCCGCTCAAGCCGGAAACGGACGCCTAAGAGCTGCGCTCTAAAATGGAAGTCGGTTATGGTGGCGCCCTTGCACAACGGCTGCAAAGCGTCTATAATGAGCTTCATGCTCTCGGACTTGATTGTTCTTGAAATTCGGAGGTGCGTTTTCGGGTTTTATTTTGATTCCCAAAGATGGAGTGTCTTCAGGTATCAATTTCTGGTGTGGAACTAAATATCGGCGTCTATCGGTGAAAACGTCGAGAACACAGAACACGGGCGCAAAATTTCGACACCTCCAGGAAACCGGGGCGTGATTTGAATGCTCGGAAATTATCCCGATAACAATAAGATATAACAACAACATAAGGGAGTTCTTCCCAAAGGAGGAAGCAATCTCGCAAACAGCTCGATGCGGCCTGCGTTCCGGCCTATGCACAGTACAGCTCTGGTTCAAGATTTCTTCCTAGAAATCTTGGGGTTTACCTTTCCAAAAACAACTTCGATTCGTTTGTTGTTTTTTCTCTCTCTTTTCTTCACGTATTAATTAGACGTAGCTCGGGAGCCAAGTTTCCTGGTTGGTTAGTTCATATCGAAAACACGGATCCGGTATGCGTTTAATCCCTTCGGGAACCGGCGACAAAGAAGAGAGTGAGCGGCACGATCAAAGGGTGCTAGTAATTGGGCAACTTGGAATTTCTATCGCTTTAATATTGGTGCCCGTGGATTGAAACATCCGTCGAAGAGTCTTTTTTTATCTAAGAACATTTGCCTTTGCAATTATTCTCTTCGCATACTTCAAACAGCTTATGCCCTCATTTGCATTGGGGAACCGAATCGACTGCAGATCATTCGACCCCACTCCGGGTCAATTCAGTGCAACCCTAATTGCCAGCTCCTCTGTTATCGCAGGCGCGATGTCGGCTTCGGGTCTAATGATTTCCGGATATTAAGTTACTCCTCCTGCGTGATGACTCTATCGGAACTCAAACTGCACACAGGACAGCGTTCAGCATGCCGTGTTCAGTAGGCGATAGAAGCAAGTGTATTCAGCCTCAGTTTTCTGAACCGAAAATCAGGGCGCAAGCGAGCTGGTGAAGGTTACTAGAGATCACTAAGTTTTCTCTTCGAGTGCATTTCACTGCGCCGAGGTACTGAGGGAAATAAAGAGACGAGAGAGCGCAAGGGCATCAGAACGCAGAGTTCTGATTGGAATGAGTAGTGGGTAGACCTAAACCTAGCTACCTTTTGTCTCCACTGCACTCGTCGAACATGTTCGAAGGAAAAGGCAGCTAGCTTTAGGTCTACCTATCAGTCATTCCAATCAGAAGGTGGCCTTCGGACGTCCCTGCGCTTCCTCGTCTACTTTCTCCCCGAGTGTCTCGGCGCATAGGCCTCCTGCGTTGCCCAGGGGTACTTTGAAAAGCGACTCGTTTTCGGCAGAAGCCTTATATGTAGAGAGTTTGGCTTCATTCGTTGGGAAGTAGAGGAGACAAATGAGGAGGCGCCCTTGGCCGAAAGCGGGCTGGGCGTGTTCCAGTGCGGCTTCAGAAATTCGAATGTGGCCAACCAAAAGCCGGAAATAATACCCTGGTGGTGGTCGCGAGAAACAAACCTGATAAGTGCGTCGGAGTAACTCTCGGTGACTGAAAATATGGTTCACGTGATGTTTCAATTATGGTCATCCAAAATCGCTGGTGGAAGAGTGTGACTAACGAAACGATCAACATAATCCGTACGCCAAGCGCCGAGGGCTCGGGAATCTGCCATCCGAGCTTTCACACTCTGTCCGAGCCATAGAGTTATTATAATGTACGCTAGAGGTTCAACTGGCGCAAGTGTCATATGCGACTTCCGGCAGGCAAATTGAAGTAGACATCAACCAGTCTACTTTTGCGATGCTCCTGTGCATTCCTATGGGAAAACGCGCGTGTATTTTGTCTCTTCGCCAGAAAAAACACGAAACGCTTTGGTTATTTGGGTCGTACCGAAGAGGATGTACCTTGATTAACAATGTAAAAGTGTAATTGCCTTAGTTAGCACATTTTTCTTCATCAGTGAATGCTGTTTACCTTCGCTACATTTCAGTCCCAAACGTGTGTTCCGCAGCAGGTGTGTAAAAACAAGCGACGATTCAAAGGAAAATTACAATCGAAAGGAATATAGAGTGTGCTCAAGGCTCGCCAGCATCCCGGTGACGCTTATATATTGATAATATGCCAGTCCTGTCACTATATGAAAATGACCCCGTCTTGCATGAGCGGATAAAAACATTCAAATAAATGGGCTATGAAAGGTGTCTCTTCGTATTGTTTTCTCTGCCGGGCAGCTTTTATCGGGCACTTGTTCTCAAAGATTTCGAGCGTGCGGGTGATGTTTTCAACGCAGAACAAACATCTTCGCACATCTTCACGAGCAGAAAGAATAAAGCGGAACTTATTTATTTAAAATCGGAATATATTACGTGGCCTTCAATTTATTTTGATCGTACATACACGGGTAGTTACTGATCCAGTGTTTCTGCGTAGTTCTTGACTTTCTCTTGGCTCTCCAGATGTCCTTCGTTCGTTTGGCACGTGTATCCCTGATGCTGAAAAGCGCCGACGTCGTGTTCGCGCTAACAGTGTCCGATAGTGCACATAAATGCACGTACGAAGCCGTTTTAGCACCGTTTTTAATGCGATGAATTTGAAAGAAAAACGCCATAACTGACCAATTATTTCGTCGGCCTGGCTGAGAAATGTTCCAAGCTACCTAGTACGTACGAATTATTCGGGATATTTGCTCTTATGATCGAGCGCAGAGAGAAAATGCACTCACTTTTTCCCATAGAAATGCATTACCGGAAGTCAATTTTGGACTGGTTTCTGTCTGCTTCAATTTGCGTCAGCACACTAGCGCCACTTGAACCTCTAGCGTACATTATAATAACTCTATGATCTCGCCACACATAAGAAAAAGGGTACCGAATTGGCAACAAAGGACTTCACAAACGCCCGAGTGTCATGCAGTCGGATGTTGCGATCCTGGCAGTTGATTGTAGACATGTTGGCGAAAAGCACGAAAAGCGAACGCGAGTGGCGCTCTCGTCTCGACGTTCCAACTTCAAGCTATTGAAGTTTCCGTAGACGGTCAAGCTAGATATCTGCGGCATGCGGTAGATCGGGCATCTGCCACATCCCCATCCGTTGCTGTGGCACCGCGAAGATCGCGGCCGGCGACCACATGACGCTTCATTTACGCCATCAGGCAGAAATCGAGGGACCGCTTTCTAAGACTCGGTGAGCACACCAGTCGCAAGTGCGGCCATTGGGAGGCTACTTTGCGCGAAATCGGCAACTTCTTAGCCTCTCTGGCGACCAAAATGAGAGGTTTTCTACCGGACCTCCTGGCTAGGTTTCTGCCACTCTTGGCTGCAGATCCAACAACGGCTGCCAAATGCTTTGGCTGCTCTCCGAAGGCTCAGTGCCTTATAAACCCATGCAGGGGTATCCCCAGGAATTGAAATTAGGGGGGGGGGGCAATAAGAATAAAGGAGTCGTTGCGAATTAAGGGGCTGCCTTCAGAAAAACAAGGTGCGAGGAAACATAGGGGGCGCCAGCGGCCTCGCAATCAGAAGAAGAAACCCACCGCATTTTTTCTATGTTTTTTTTTCATGAGTTAGAGTCAGAAATCCGGCAACCGCAGTCAGTTTCTAGCCCTTGACCACACAGCCTGCCTAAGCATCTGGCAGGGAGCGGCCGTCCACAAGTGCGTTTCTGCAGTATATGCCATTTTCCCCTCCTCGCAGGATGTGCTTTGAAAATCTTGTCACTTCCACAATAAAACGCGGCTGCGAATGACGTCATCGTTAGCGTAATCCCCGACCCGCCCCAAGCGGCAAACGCGCCGAAACTCGACGAGAGACGCCGCAAGGCGGCAGCCGCGTCCGTCTCGACGTCACCGCGTTTCTACCCTCGCATTCATCTGAGACGCTGCAAAATGCGACGACGGCGATGTTGACCAAGCTAAAAGCTGCTTCAATACACAAAAAAAAAAAAAAAACGGTCTAGGTGTGCGCAAGTTGCCGTCCCGATTAAAAGGCTTCAGTCTTCGTCCATCCATACGTCCACCAACTGATGGCGTTTGGGAGAGTAAAGGAGCATGCCTTGTCTGCTATAAGCGTTTTTGCTGCGCTACGGCGCCATTTTGTTTACGGCGATGTCTTTGTATTTTTCCGGTGAGCGCGTGCCGTCCGCATCGAGTACTACAAAGAATGTCGCAATCCAAAACAGAAGGACATTGAGCCCTGCTATCACTTCTAATATAATCGGCCGGATAGAGAGGCGAGCATTATACTCATTGTAGGGCCTCGCCACCTATTTCCGCAAAAGCCCGTCAATAAGCGCCGCAGTTTTAATATCCTTTATGGAAAGCGGCGGCGCACTAAGTGAAGGGTGAAATCAACCGAACGGGCGGCACATACCTATTTTGACGTCACACTGGGAAGTGGTTCGGTCTGTTTACTCGCCGATTTAAAAGGCTCGCCGTTCTTTTTGTTTACACGCAGTCGACCGCCTACGGCCGGAAGGCGCTCCCTATGCAAATGAGGCGCATATAGAGAGCCTAGATTTAGGTGAGAGACATACCCAAACCGTGGGCAGCGTTTGCAACTTAATGGCCCACGCCATTAAACTGCAAGTCGCAAGTTGCGCACGCGTTGCGTTGGAGCGTTGAGAGAACGAAAGCGGACGGCAACGGAAAGATTGAGACGCTTGCGGACGATCGAGGATTTCGGCCCCTCTTGGCAGCTTGTACTGCAAAACGCTGCCCATAAACCACGTGACATGGATGGAGCAGTTGGAAACACTCTGTTATCTAGGCACACTCGACGCATGCCGAGTTCTTAATCGCTCCGCCTCACGCCACCAGCTGCGACCCATTCTGTCGTTCATAAGCAGCAGCGTTCTCGCGCTGCGCAAGATTATGTTCCAAGCGCCCGTCTGGCTGCGGGAGTACGCGAGAAACGAGGTTACACGTTGGCCACCATCGGTTTATCGTTGAGCGTGGCTCGAGTTTATTAGTCAGGGAGCGGGCAGCTGTCGGACAAAGCGCTCGGTCTTTCCGCCTACAGCTTCGTAAGGGGAAAGTGTGTTAAAAAGGCCCTGCAAGGACTTTTTTTTTTAATTTGCATCGAACTTGAGCGCACTGAACGTAGTAACTTAATGAAACTTTTCTTTTCACTAATTTCGCTTTATTTTAAAAGATATAGGCAAATTAAAATTACAAAAAATAAACCTCCTTCATGACGTCCTTGGTCGCTTGAGTGGCCGTGAACTAGAGGAGGGGTGGTGAGCTCAGCGAGCGCTCACGGCTGCCGCACTCCGTGTCGACGGCTCGAGAGGGCGCCACTAAAGCATGTTCTGGATAGGCTGTATGAAGCGGGCAGCCAGGGCGGCTCGCATTGCATTTGCTGCGCCATTAAACACTAATTCGGCATGACACTTCATTGGCCACAAACGACAGCAAACACGGGGTAAAGATCAGTTCAGAACGGGAGCCACTTCGCGCTGCCATACCGCCAAACGGCCAAACCGCAAGCCAAACCTTCTCGCCGACGGCCTTCGGAACGCTCGGAACCGGTCGAGATCTCTCGAGCCGCCGTGGTACGACCGGCAGCGCCGCCGCGTACATCCGGGACCTTTCTACGCTCTGCCAGCTCGTCGGTGCCCTGATCCCACGTACCCCCTTTCTAGTATGCGCCGCCTTTTCCACCGCTTGGTGGTCGGGTATGTCGACGGGTCATTTCTTGTTTCCGTACTTTATAAACTGCATTTGTTTCTTTTCTGATCTGAAATACTGAACAAAAACTACTTTTATAAATAATTGAAACGGTTCGCGCCACTTATATTTTGTATTTCGACTAAAAAGAAGCTTTTAGCGGCTCTGACCAGTAGTAAGCCCAGGACCAAAGACTTCACATTTCGCGCGGATTCGGCACCGCGGGTCGCCCCCGTAGGTGGAGGAGGTTTCCGCGGCGTCCGGTTAGAATATGACGCACTGCATATTTAGTTACTCTCTCCGTGCCCGCTGGCTTGCCCGAACCCCAAGAGACGTGGAAACCGCAAAAAGGTAGACGCTTAAATATGATTGCAGGGCCCCTTTATGTGAAGCGATCTGACTAAGTCACTCCTAAAGTTAGCTTGCTACACCGCGAAAAAATAAGAAAAAAAAAGAAGATATACTACATGAGGATATTACGTCACAAAGGAAGTAAGGCTGTGGAAAGGCAAACACCAAAATAAATTTTGTACAAGAAGCTGCACTGGCTGCGAGCACTCGCGTTTGCGCTCCGGACGCCAGAAACAAAACTTCAAAATAATACTAAAGTTAAAAAAAAAAAACAGGGAGAAAGTTTAGCATAAAACCTCGCTATGAATCAGATCCAACTTGGCCGATTTGCAGGCTTAATCAAAGTCACGCGAACGGCTCTAGGAACAGAACTAACATACATGAATTTCAAGAACTCCTGGTTCGCAAACTTTTTTTGTGTGTATCTGTCATCACCAGCCGGCGACTGCGGCTTATTTCATTTCATTTTATTTATTTGACCTCAAAGGCATGCATTACATGGATACATTTCATGAGGGTGAAAGCAACTAATTGGGAGAAATCGTGATAATATATATATCTAATATGTCATATACATTCATCCAAGCAAAAATATAGCGACGTTAAATGATATCAAATATGAAATATTCATGACAAACAAATACAGTTTTCACAACCAAGTGCTTCACAAGTACATCAAAATCAATTATTCAAAATACAAAAGTCATTATTAAGGAAATATAAAGTTAAAAAATAAGCTTTTCATAATTTAGTTCAAATAATATCGGATATGAAAGTGTGACAACATTTTCAGGGATACTAATCCAGTCCTTTATGGATAGGGTAAGAAGAGAAAATAAAAACAGAGTTAGTTCATGATTTAATTGGTTCGACTTTACATGAATGATCAACCCTGGCAGGTGTGAAGCAGTTTATTTTAAAAGATATTAGCCGCAATAAATGCAATGAAAAAAACAACAAAAAACATAAGCGAGCAATTTTCTGTCGGTTTTCTAAAGAAACTAGTCCTTAGTTTTTCTTCGGATCTGCGGCGCTTGTCTGGGGAGAGTACTCGTGAAAAATAAAATGTGCAGCGTTGTTTTGAAAAGCTTCTTGTTTTAGCGTTAAATAGTTTTGGAGCGGATTCCATATTATACAAGCATATTCTAGTTTAGGAAGAATAATTGTTTTATATGGAAAAAGTTTTGTTGTCTCAAAAAACAACATAAATGTTTCGTAAAAATTTTTTTCTTAACATCACTGATTTTGAGTTGCCATAATCATATTCCAGGACAAATTGTGGGTGAGATGAACTCCTAAATATGTATACGAAGTTAGACTTTCATTATCTTGGTTTAAAATTGAATATTGGAAAGAGTACGATATTTTTTATTTGTAACTGTTAATAGACGCCATTTACTTGAGTTAATTTTCATCTGCCAAGTAGCGTGCCATTCGAGGATTTTATTGAGGTCAGTTTTAAAAGCTACATGACGATTTGGGGATTACATTTTTCCATACTGCGCACAGTCATCGGCGTACTGCCGGATGGTGGATTCAATGTTTGATGGGAATCATTAACATATATTAAAATAATAAAGGTCCTAGGACACTTCCTGAGGCACTCTCAGACATTACGGGTACGAATGCATTGTTTATCTTAACTCACTGAATTATGTTTACAAGTATGCCACCAGGCGCGCTGAAGATTTTTTGAGGCGCTAAATTTAAAGCATATTGTGAATACACCTCGTTGAAGAATCTACAAAAACTGACTTTTCTTAAGTCGACGAGCAGCGTTGGTTATTTCTTTGGTCGTTTGGAATATCTCCTCAGGCGTGCAATTCCTATGTTTGTTATTGCACTGCGTTCACAGTAAAGCGAACGGGGTCAATTCTGGGAGAACTTGCGGACTTCCATTCGTCAGGCGACCAATTTCAGAACAGACGACCTTGATACGGTGATGGTAGCTTTCATTTTATTCCAAGACATTATCAGAGATAATGCACAAGAGCTTTGCCGGCAGTTGTAGCGCACAGGTTCTGGTTAGAGTCCAGTGGTAAGGCATAAATAACCAGTAGCCCTGAGCCTGGTAAGATCAAAATCATCTGCGAAAATTAATGACGGAAAGGCTACACTCTGCCTTTTTGTAGCATCTTCACGGACGTAAATCTTGAATTTTGCCGAGAAACGTCATCTTACAAGAGTCGTTTGCATAGAGTCCTAGCTGCATACCTTGGCAACCTTCATTAAAATTTTAAAATTCCACTGCAATTTCGTGTTTTTTTATGTTTTTTTTTCATATAGATTAAAATCAATTTTTCAATTTTTGCGATCCGGAAAAGCTAAAAAAAAATAAACAGCAACCAGTCAGCGACAGAGTAGCTTCCCGTCGTCCCAGTGGTGGCTATGATAATAAATTAACTGAATAAGGTATTTCGATTTACTGTGATTTGTTTTTCGCGGGTTTGGTCTCGCCGGAGTCAATTTTTATTCAAAACACATCGCACATTTATTTAAAAACACGTTATTATCGCATGAGCGTATGTATATCATAAGGCA
This sequence comes from Ixodes ricinus, assembly GCA_037355805.1. NCBI lineage: Eukaryota > Metazoa > Arthropoda > Arachnida > Ixodida > Ixodidae > Ixodes > Ixodes ricinus. Next base: position 16,688 of record JAZHYW010021690.1, read on the forward strand.
AGAGAATTAAATTTTTAATGCCGATGATGGCACCAGTAGCATGGTTTACCATGATGGATTTCACCCGAGGCCGAGGCAGAAGGAGGAAAACATTTTGGCAGTAGTGGGAAGAGAAGGAGGGACAGACAAGGTCTCTAACCCAACCAATGGTTAACGGTGAAATAAACAGAGCCAAAATACGAAGGACGAAGGACAAGAAGATGAAGTATACACATACGAAGCTCTGACTCTCAACTAATTTATTTTGAAGAAATATAAAGCGACGTGAGAAGCGAACCATAAAATACATGAAGTCATCTGTCCCCAACACGTGTCAAACCTAAAGTCCCCTGATACTTCTTTTACAAGTAACGACAACCAACACAAATTACAATGCACATTGGAAGAAAATGGGCGCACTCAGTTCAAAACTCTGCTGTGCGCCGCCATTCGCTTCCTAAAACCTGCACCGTCGCGCAGTCGGTGCTTCAAAGAATGTCGCTACTTGTAGGAAGCTCTTATCTAGGGACTTCAGTTAGACCTGCTCAATAATCCCAATTCTTTGTGAAACAATTCGATCGACGCCGAATTGACACATCACACATCTGTATTTGTGCTTCGTAAGGAACAAGCCCCTAAAATGTATCTAGTTATTTGTCTAATATCTAATATCTAATATAGGGTTACAATCACACCTGTCACAGTGTACTCCCAAGTTGTCTGATGGCGATGATCTGACCGGTAGAGCATGTTACCTTAACCTCTCATTAACATATCTGCGGGTTTTCCCTTTGTATACGCCTTCCCGCAGGACAGTTTAATTTTGGTAAACTACACCGACGTTCCACGGCACGTACCATCGGGTCTGAATGAAATGCGAACAGTGAAGGAACTTCGATCCCACTACCGGCGCAGCTTCCAAGCTTGGGTTGTGCTGGGCGAGATTCAAAAACATCGGAGAATGGCGCTGCAAGGTTGTGCGTCCTACTCCAATGAGTTTGAACCTCGCCAAGCACAACTCAAGCTTAGAAGCTGCGCCGATAGTGGGCTCGAAGTTCCGTCAGTGTTCGCATTTCATTTGAGCCCCATGGTACAATACCCTGTGTTTTTGTTTTGCTTTTTTCACATAAAAAACTTCTTGCTTTCTTTCTGTCAACTTAGACGCCCCAACATCGAAGGAGCAGAGAAAACCACAAGCACACCTTGATGTTGTGCTACCTTTTTGAGGCTGTGCGAAACCTTATGTTGCATATAGCATAACCATAGGTCTCCTTTTTTAAAACGACAATTCTGAGCACGTCTAGGAGTCAACCAATGGCTAAAGAAATTTTAGAAGCATTTTTTTTTTTTTTTCATTACGAAGCACAAACTTAGATGTTTCGGTTCGGTGTCAATCGCATTCTTTGACAAAGAGTTGTCATTCTTGAGCAGGAAAAGGGCGATGATTGCGTTAATGCACCTTCTCTTGCGCTGCACGAGAAAAAAAAATTCCTTCGGGTGTTAACATTTTTGGTGACGTAGGAAGAAAAAAGAAAAGAAGAGAGAATATTTTTCTCATGTGAGGTTTCGTAGTAGAATAGGAAGAAAAAAGAAAACTCAGTTGTTAGTCCAGCGGTTTTTATGGTATTTTCCTTGTGTGTATGTATGTTTATTCTAGTTCAGCTGGCCTTATCGGAATTATGAACCAAGTAACTCAGCTGAAGCTTGTTACTGACTGTATTTTCGCTAGTAGCACGGTGGCTGCGCCTCAACTGGGGAAGCCCGCATTGCAGTTGCTGCAGTTACGACGCCAGAAAAAGCTGCACCCGGGGCACTGACACATCAAAATCATATTCTTTTTTTATTATCCGAAACGATTGAAAACGATGCCGGGACATTACCCTCAAGATTCGAAACTTGTAAATTCAGTATTTTGTAAAGTAAAAAAAAAAAAAAATTCAAATGCCGAATTCGAAGTTCTTGCGCGATCCGCGCCGGTGCGTTGACGTCAAATATTGCGGAGTCCTGCGAGTCGACTCTCTTTCGAGCCTCCGAACCACCGCGACCCGAAGCGAGGAGGTGAGCAGCGGGGGATAAGGGCGCCGGCGGACCGAGAAAGACCGGTTTTATTCCGTGCGAGTCGGTGCCGCCTGCCCAGGCGGCATGTTTTGCGAGGGAGGATAGAAATCCAGGAGGCGACATCACACCGGACTCTGATTTTTTGTATTTCAAAAAGAAGGGCCGTAGTGCGTTCGCAATTGCGTTAAAAAACATGTTTTACGATTGCCGTTATTAAATGTTATAGAAATTTTGCCTACAAAGCTTCTAAATTTCATGATTTTTGACGTCACCAATAAAAAAGAAACGCGAGGAGGTGAGGAGTGGAGAGAAAAGCGCCAAAAATAAAAAGGCGCGCGCGCGCATGGGAACTTGTATTTTTTTTCGCGATGCGTTTTTTTATTGCGTGTCTATGGCTACAACATGCATCGTTTTAGACAATAAGAAAAAATACGACCTTTGGGGTGTCAGTGCCCCTTTAAGCTTGGCAAAAGAGGTCACCTGGGCTTCCCTCATGCTTTCTGTCACGTGATATGATCTTTTCCTATTTCCTTACCAACGCTCTCTTTCCCAGACATCGCAGTAAAGTTCCAGAGACAGTCTCCAAGTCGCGGTCGTGGAAAACAGGGAGCGTTTGAGGATATTCCAAACCAGGCGTTTCGTTCACAATGCAAAAAAAAAAGCATAAAAGGAGACGCTTTTCTAACCTTAGAAAAGACGGCAGCAATCGAAAGAAACTTCTGATTCCCGAGCACAGCAGGCATAATTGCAATCGGTGTCTGTGCTGCTACAATTAGCGGCTTTAATAGTAAGCGTTTCTGAAACTCCGCTTGCTTGTGTTACAAATTATGTACCTCTTCGACAAAAAAAATCATTTAATCGATTTTATTTTTTGTGTTTTGACGTTAGCCAATAGCTGGGCCGCTTTGACTCGTAAATGACGTGTTTCTACGAAGAAATGGGTGGGTGGGTTGCATCACAGACATCGTAATCATTATCGAGGTCGTTTCCCAACGTGCCAATTATCGTTAGCACATTGCGACATCTTCATTATCACGATCACACGTGTTTATTCTGAGGCAATAGCATAATGTCAAACAAAAAGGCTATCAAAGACTTTGAGACATTCTTCTTACACTTATACCCTCTGAGTAGTTTACCAGATTTTACAGCCTAAGTTGGTCTCCTCCCTTCCAACGAATTCACCGTATCCGTGAAGCTGTTGATACAAATCAGGTCTCTTCGTTATGCTTTAGTTTTGCTTGGACTCCGCTCTTCTCGCCATTTCTTTTTACTTCTTTCCCTTGATTGGCGCTCGGGAGGGGACGACTGCCCCTCATTTGCTGCCATGAGATAATAAGATTACAATCACGTCTGGCTGAGCATCCAGCTTTTCGGAATATTGCCCTTCAGTCTTCATCCAAGTCCTGCACCGCCATCTTACGGGTCTATCACCCTTCGTGCGCGAAAGACTCGAGCAATCGCCCGATGTTTACGGCTGCTTTTGCGAGCAGTCCGTCACATACGATGAGATTGCCCACGGGACCGTAATATAGTTTGGTGCAAGCTGCTTCGCGAATAACAAGAAGGCAAGATTGTCTTTATAATCTGGACCCTGATAATCTGAAAAGAGAAAAGCGCAGGATTAGATATTTTTGGACACATGCCTCTATGAATGCACGTTCACACTCTTGCGACCTCATAAAACTGGGTTCCTTGAAACCTCTTACAACAAGAGGACACACTGGCGCCATTTATTGGGTCGCAGTGTAAACTTGGTGGTCCGGCATAATTACCACCCAGGCGAAAAATGCTGAGTCACTGGGTTGCTGACGGATGCTCGGCGTCTCATATTTTGCGGAAGACATCTATTGCGCATGCTCAGAACACCTTCCACAGCTTAGTAGGTAAAGATGTCAGCCCACAGAAGGCGGGTATTAGAAAGATTTATAGATGTTCGAAAACAGCCCCACGCTTCAAAAGCTACATTGGCCACCGTAGATGGAAAACATATTTTTCTGGACGGCGGTCTCGCGTTAGCGAGACTTGAACTTCAGAAGATCACTACACACATGTCAGCAGCAAGGGCCGTACTTGCAATATCTGAAGTCACAGACAGCAGAAAGGGTTGCACCCGATAGAGTTTCATGATACAGTGAAAAAGTAACTTTAAGCGCATGGAAAAATGCATCACAATTGGAAAGGAAAAAACCCACCAAGGATCTCACGACAAACCCCCGAAACCTTCTTTTAACGACGAAGAAACGCCTTATTCAAAACCTTTTTTTTTTTTCTGGCTCATTATGAACTATTTTTTTTCGGTTCCAAAACCACTAAAGAAAAAAAAAAAAAAAAGAGCGCATAAAATGTATTTTGTTTCTCCCTCCCCCTTCCCCCTCCCCACAACTGCCGGCCTTCAAATTGGGTTTCAGCTATTGATATCGCGATATTGCCAGAAGAAAACTTGGGTCAGTAAATAATAGAAAGGGGAAATCAATAAATTCGAGCGGTTCCTAATTCGATAAGATCATTAAGATTAATTGAGGCAGCACTCACTTTTATTTTTTTATTTTTTGGGTCTCTTTTGTACGAAATTCTCTACCAACTGAGGTGCAGTAAAGTGGCAGTTTATATTTATTGGGTGTGGTTTTGTATTTTTTCGTGGTTGGAAGTTCAGCGGAGCACCTGGTTTTTAATGTGTCGAGTTATGGTGGTTCGTCGGGGTTAAAGGGCTGAAGTCGTATTTTTTTATTACTTTTCGTGAAACGGGAAACTTTTTTCCGGAGTAAAGAAAAGAAAAAAGTGTAAAGGGCTCCGAATGAATGATATCATAAAAAACGTTGTGGTGTACTTATTCAAGGCTGCTAGAATAGAATTTCCTCTCATACTTGTCAGGCCCACAAATGGGACAAATGTATATCCGCAAACATAAAAAAACAGCGGAAAGGTTCACAACTAACCAAAATAAATTACTGAAGGAAAAATTGAGTGAAGGAAGCGGAAGATTTTTTTTTTAAAGAAGACTGAAATCCTATTTCTGAAGTAACCTGAAAATAAGACTGGAAGAATGAAAAACAAGGCATCTAATCGAAAAATCTCCCACACGCCACCCTCTAAAAAAAGAAAAAAAATCACTTACATACGTGTTTAACTTTTTTTTTCTTGAGAAATTTGTCATTTGTGGTTGTTAGTAATGTAGCACTGACACACCGGTCAGTTTTGTCAATTTCATTGGGAAAGGTCTCATCGAGTTCCCTGGCAATTTCGATGTTACGTCACTCAAAAATGTTTTTGGATTTAAAAGCAAACGAATCAGTATCTATCATTTTAAAGATGTCGACATAGGAGATTCGTTTTCAAAACTATTCTCACCGAAATATCCTCACAGAAAAATTTAAATCATAAAAAAGAAAAACAGGAGAAAACTATTCGAAAATTAGCAGCAACACGACTCTGCAAACTGTACCACTAATACCCGGTTCTTTGCAAAGACCGAAAATATTAACAAATCCCTGAATTAGGCTTTGGAAGAGAGATGATTTTATCCATTCAACGTGATCGGGCGTGTCCAGCGAGTGCAGCCTTTTCAATTCATCAGGACTCGGCACAGGAAGGAAAGGAGCGGACAATAATTCAAGCCCCGACCAGGGCGCCCCTAGTGGCAAACAGACCATTTTCAGCGGTAGGTCCTTTTTAGCCGCTGCACTCGGATCGCGTTCACTCTAGTTTTGCGCCGCGGAAAAAGCTTCCAAAATTTCACCTTAAATCCCGTCGAATAATGACGGGCACACCAGGCCCGCGCAATTCGTCACAATAGCTTCCCGACGAGTAGGCGGCGACCACCGCTTTGGGGAAGCGAAGAAGTAGAGAACCTGTATTGCAGACAATTTCCAACTGCTCGATTAGGGTCACGTGGTTTATGGGCCGCGTTTACAATACGAGCTACGGGTTACGAACGCGTTGGTCGTTCGCGAGCTTCTCCGACTTGCCGCCTGCTGCGCATGCACGCAATAACGCAGCGCATGCGCTATTGCGACCGATCTCCGTTGGAGGCGTCCACCATTGAACTGCAAACGTTCTCCATGGTTTGGGTTGGAGCCTCTCTACAATCTACGCTCTTTACGAACAAAAGGAGTGGGAGGCGACGCCGCCGGCCGGCTTCTTTCCTATAGTTAAGAAAGAAATCCCAATGTCCGGATGGGAGCTCAATCCCCAAAAACGATAGTGACTTCGTGAAGCGAGATATTAGCATTCTAATTGGGAGCAAACGCAATTCTCTCATCCCCAATCTTCGAAGCAAGACTCGGAACTCTTGAGAATATGCGCTTCATTGGAAACACTGAGATGCCAAGAGAAGCTTTTGATCGTCAAAATAATAGCCGGTGCAAAGGTTAACGGTCAAGTTTGATACAGACTCAAGAGAGGAACATCTTGCAAGAGGCTTGGTCCTTCTGAGGCTCTGGCTCTCGTCCGTTCCCGCAGGCAGTTCCAAACGCTTCGAACAATAAGTTGAAACTGTTTCTTCGCGAGATGGGTGTTCGCCTCTGAATGCGAGTTGTATAAAGAGAGTCTGCTAGTTATTGAGCAACTCTTGATAGACTATCAATTTGCGTCCGTTGTATCAAGCTTTGTTTTCCTTATGCTTTGAATTGCCTCATTTAGGCAATTCATTAGTTACCGAAAAAAGAAAAAAAAAGAAAGAAACGTTGTCCTTGTCAGTGCGCCTCTGAGAGGTCTCATATAGGAAGGCATCCTGATTTTTCTGGGGTTAGGAAACTGTTTTATACTAAAGGTTAGAATGTTTTGTAATTTAAAGTGTTTGGAAACTGGAATTTCCGCAGACAACGTGAGCAACCGAAAACTGACACCTTTGTTCCTTGACGTGTTTTCGATAGCATAGAGTGTGAAGCATAATCATCATGTTCAGAGCTGTCAAAGGCGATCTGATGACCGTATCCGAGAGTTAAGGTAATTCACGCTTCATCACCAGAGCGTTCATGCACTGTCTCTGCCCTGTCACCACTAAGGTCGTATCGTTGATGTTAATCGATATGCTTCCGACCGCAGAGTGCCAACGTTTTAGTGTCGCTCACCCAGGAATTGCGCCATAGCTGTGTTGCCAACCCAATGTATCGTCGTTGCCCCAAGATCAACCAATCGGTGGCGTGGCCGACCGAAAGGGCTGCTGTGGGCGGCCTTCCACAGTTCGCCAAACTCTCCAGTATTACTTGTCTCGTGGGATGAATTCTGCTTTGATCGATGGGGATGAAAGTAATGTCAGACTGTCATCTTGATGGTGTTGATTTAAGAACGCGATGACTGCGAGCTTCCATTCTGCATTTTACACATGCGACCATAAAATGCGTCCTTTGTAACTGAGTAATACTGGAGATGAATTCACGGGTATGAATCACAAAAAGGCGTCACCGAGGCATCTCATTGCCTTATATGTCTTGATTCCAAAATTATGATTAAGGAATTATGGTGCTGTTGAATTATAACCTCTGGCACCCATGGTATCACAGGTTTTCTTAATCTTTCATTGCTTTATTTTGGTCTTAACTGTTAATTTCGATTCGTTGCTTTGCCCTGACCCTCCAGTCCTTATGAGCGCCAATACTATGGATGCCTACTGTTACTGTACTACCTATCAATAAATTTCACCAGTAGCTCAAGCATATTTGCGCTAGTATTTATTTGGGAAGTCGCGCCCACGAGGAAATCGTGGAATAAATGTCACGCACTGTTTTGAAAAGAAGACAAAAAAACCCTTTAAAAAATCTAATTTTAAGAGAAGTGCAACATGCTATTGCAGCGACTCACGCGTGTCGAGAATGTGAAACCGCCAGTTTTGTATGTAATGCGTTACTTGTATCTAGTTGCTGTCTTCGGTTACGAAGTAACAATTTAGTTACTTTTCGAAAGAAAAAAACGAGCAACCTATTTTCGTTACTTTTTGATGGAGTAACGTGTAGGGTATAAGTTATACTGAAAAAAAAAAACGTGTACAACACAAGTTTTGATATTTTCTTTTCATCCCAGCTCGCGTCTCTGACTTTCACGCCAATAAAACGCCGTAAAAGAAATAAAAAAACTGCCATCGAATTTGTTCAAAAGCTAGGTTTTATTGACGACACGAAATTTGGAAAGGCGGCTATTGCTTCAGAAAAACGAGCCATTCAGTTGTAACGCGAGAAAGTAAGTCTTGAACCCTGGCGCCATACTGTTTCAGGATGATGCGAAGTAAGAGCGTCAGTGGTCCTAGGCTCGTTCTGAATCTGCAGGACATCGTGCGCTAGCGTACCGTCAAAGTTGACTCATTGAGCGAGTGACGAGTAACGGTCTCTAGTTCGTTCTTCTCAGTAACGTGGACTTGTTCGGTAAGCGCACGTACAAGGAGCAAGCTGCGCCAACTAGAAACAAGAGCGAAAACAACTTGGTCCTGAACAAAGGGACAGTCGAGCAGGACGGAAGACCCCGTTCTTTTCCTCTCGCCGCGGCCCTGCCCATTGTTGTAGCCGCGACAAAAGCAGCGGCGTCGTGATCCTATCATTTGACTGGGCGTGGGCAGGACTCTATGGAAGCTGCTTTTCTGGACGGCACGTTGCTGCCTTCATAAAGGTTAATTGTCCGGAAAGAGCGCTCGCCTGCACGTAACTCGATCCCGCGGAGCGTGGCAAAACAGACCGACATCAAGGTTTTAGATCCTGCGCTACCTTTGTTGTTGTTGTTTTTTTCTTTGCGTGTTAGACGGTCGCGTCAGCCTTATTACCTCGCCGTCCTGGCTTCCGATACTAAGGACGTATTTCCACGACTCCAAAAAAAAAAAAAAAAACGTTCATTAGGTTGGAGAAAAGGGTTGACAATGTTATGTCTACTTAATCTACGATTTACTATCTCGAAGAACATGAACGTAAATAGCTAGCCAAGTTTTCTTTTGGTGTACTTTCCTGGTGTCGTAGAAGCTCTCGACCAGAGCAGACATGTACAGTGTGCTCAACTGTTAAATATAACGCGGGAGCGGTGGACGAAACTGATTATCAGAGCTGTCTAGCGATTAAATCAATGATGCGGCAGAGAATAAGGCGGCTCTTCTTAGAATTGTCGCCACTCCCCGATACAATTATAGCATGACCTACTCGTTCTTTCTTTATCACCCACGCTTTAAATTTTTGACTAGTTTGTTTTGTTGTTTTTGCCACTCTGTTTAGACACACCTTCGCATTTACCATGCGGGGCTACCATATCTCGGTGATGCTGCAGTTTCTCTGGTAAAGGCCACCTTCTTTAAACAAGAAAGAACAAAATCGAAAAGCGATATATTTTGTTTTATCGCCGAGTCACGCATTGGTGATTGTTTTGGAGCTGGGAGTGTGACCCCAGAAAACAACAGCGGCATAAGCTGCCAGAGTAAGCCGGTAGATGATGCATGCAGTCTCTCCGGCCACCGCTCCCGCGTTATATTTAACAGTTGAGTACACTGTACGTTTTCTTTTTCGCCATTGTACGTAACGCGTTACTAGTCACGAGTCACTTCAACGTAACTACTTTTTCGGTAACGAGTAACTATTTAGTTACTTTTTGTTAAAAGGAACGAGTAACGTATTTAGTTACTTTTTGTTAAAAAGGAACGAGTAACGTACTTAGTTACTTTTAAGGCCAAGTAACGAGTAACGGTATTTCGTTACTTTTGAGAAGTAACGTATACAACAACGTTTAAACAGACTCTTTTTAGTTCTAACCTGAGTAGGCGCCTATAGCGACAAAGGCAGATGGGCAACCTGAAAGGCAACTGAGCAGTATGACAGTGAAGCAACGTTTATCGCTGAACACGTCAGTCCAACTCTACAGTTAGGAATGCCCTTCACCCAGGTTACACAATAAGGTTCGTTGGCTGAACCTTCTTGAATCGTGTACAGACCGCACGCAAACTTGGAGGTTGCCAACACGGGAAGGCACAGAACCCATTGTCAACTTCTGACTTTAGAAGCACAGAGAACAGAAAAGAGAGAGGAGAATCCCAGATTCACCAGCTTTTCCTGAAGCACAACACCGCCGTTCTTTCGAGCGCGTCAGTAGAACGACTTTTCAGTGTCGCCGGAGAGGTATTCTCGATGAAGCAGGGAAACATAACTGATTAAAACTTGGAGAGCCAGCTACTGCTTGAACGAATACTGAACCGAAATTTCGAGCTCACAAAAAAGGGCTAAAGCGATAGGCTGCAGAACCCCAAAACACCACTCATGCAGCGATTATCTCTAACGAGTGGCCGCATTTTTGGAAAAGAAATACGCGATTGAACATGGCCGACGAGGCCGACGAGACATGTGACGTCACGATTCTCATTTCCTCTCCTCCTCTCTTCGTCCCGTCGAGTTGGTCGAGCCGGTGAACCGAAGCGAGGAGGAGAGAAGCGAGGCCGCTTCCCCTCCTTCTCAACTGCTCGAAGGAGGATCGTGACGTCAGATTCCTCGCTTGATCGCGCCCTTCTTTCCCCAAAACGACGGCCATCCGTTTGAGATAATCCATGTATGAGTGATGTTTTGGAGTTGTAGCGTCCTGTTCAACGCTTCCGCGGCCTTATTTCGCGAAATTCAAATTTCGGTTCAGTAGTTCGTGTAACGACTATTGAAAAGAAAACAATACGGCATGCAACAAAAAAAGTTGTGCAATTGGTCGTCAAAAAAAAAAAAGTAACTCGTTACATTTGAGGTAGTGTAACTCGTTCCTTTTGAGACTCAATGACGAGTAACGTAATCAGTTACTTTTTGAGCTAGAAACAAACAACAGTTTCTAGTTACTATTTTCTTTTTTTTTTTTGGGGGGGGGGGGGGGTAACATGTACATATCTGGATTCGAGTCATCTCCGACCCTGTATCTTATTTACCGTTTTCTCTGTTTCACATTTTGGCCGCCCGATCGCGCCAGTTTTTGTTGCGCGCTTTAAAGAAGCAGTAGCTTCTCTCTCCACTCTTTCACGTCTTCTCCGCTAGGTTGCGCCGCCTCCTTTGGAGTTACGTAGAGAGACTAGATTACAGAGAGTTTCCTGATTCTCGATCGCGGTCACGTGGTTTAGCGGGAACGCAGAACATGATCCCGATTAATGTTTTGTTTGGGTCGCTAAATCGGGGTATATACGAGTCATGAGACGGCGGCTGTCACTCGCTTCGGCAGACAAAACCTTGACCGCCATGCGCGGCCGACTTCCCGTGTTTAAACAAATACATTGTATAGGAAGTTCGTAAAGTGGTGGAGCACTAACGTATGGCCGCATAAAGGTTTCGTAACCGGCTGCGCAGATTTACCGAGCTCCATATTTGCGTGTGTTGACGACGTTTTTGTCGGTTTTTACGAGAGTAACAGCTTTTGCATCCCCCAGTTCGGAGGGCTCGATCGCTTTGGGTCTCTTCGAACAGCAGCGCTGAGGTCTACAGTCTCTCGCTTTTTCTTTTACTAACTTGTCGAGACTTCTTCGATTCCGGCGTCAAATAAAAGCGATCGTGCTCGGCGTCGTCTGCTTCCATTTTATTCGGAGACCGTCTGGCACAGGGGAGGAAGCGGAAACTGCGTAGGAGCAGCTGAAGAGCCGCGCTCTTTTTGCCGTTCACTAGGCGCTCTGAGAACTCCGACTCGAGTTACTCCGTTCGGAGCTGAGGGAGCCGCTACTGAACGCGCCCAATGCGAGCTGCGAGCAGGTGACAAAAGCGTCGATCGTCTACAAGCGTCTCCGCCTGTCCGACTTCTCTCCTCGTCGACACGCGACGACGCAGCGCACGCGCACTGGCGCTCAATCTCCGCAGGAGGCGTCCGCCTTTAAATTGCAAACGCTCCCTATGGTTTGAATTGAAAATTCTTTTCAATCTAGGCTGCCTAGAGATGGTATACGTAGCACCGATTTCACTCACGGGCAGTGCAACCATTTTCTAGACGAATCAGAGCTTCGAATCAGTGTGACGTCAGGCAAGGTGCACTGATAGTTTGTGTCAAGGATGAGCACACGAACCTTGCGGTGTGATGTACTATGACCACGAAGAAAGAAAGAAAAAAAAGCTTGCGAGTGCATTTTCAGTGTGCATGGTAATCGTGCGTATATATTGTTCTCCAAATTTCTTTACGATGATTTTATTTTCTTTATTTCAGGTATGTAGCCCATCCATCTCGTACTCAGGAATTTCAAGCCAGAGGTTCTTGAGGAGACTCAGGTAATGGGAAAATTTTTTGCGTCCCGAGGTAAAACGCGTTCGTTTGATTTTTGTGTAAACGTTTGTGGTTGATTTGAGGATCTTATGAACCTCATAAAGTTCATGCTTATAATTTGAACAAAAAATTTAAAATCAATCGCACTTCTGCTAATTATAATTAAAGTAAATGTATGTAGATATATTTAGTGGAAGATGGTTTGCTGACTGTATGAAATATTTTGTTTTCAAGGCTGGAAAATAATGTGCGAATAATCAATGAAATGTCGCCTAAACTTCTGACGATTCGCACATGGCTTCAGATAATTTTTTAAACAAATACGTTTTCATAGAGAAACCGTAAAGGGTACTTTTAACAAAACCGTATCCGCGATTTACGCTTGCGGAAAACGTGAAAAAGCCCAGGCGAGCGCGGGGCTTACAAGGCTTGCCGCGCCATCTTTCAGTTTCAGATGAAAGCTCATTGATTATCGAGGCTTCGGCGACCGTTCAGTTTTCCGCGACCGTACGTGCAATCGTTACTATGTCATATATTCATGGTCGTAATATGAACAGTGGATTATTTGAGCTAATTTACCTTTGCCTCAATAACTAATCCCTATTTATTTCCTAAAAGCGGATTAGCACATCCCACTCCCGCGCATTTGGCGACATTGCGTAAGCATGTGCTAGTCCGGCACATGTTTATGCAATATCGTCTAATGCACGCATTGACGAAACGCTTTTAAAATCTTGCAACACAGACCCGCAATGGAAGGATTTTCGATCGAGTTGCTGAAAGACCCTGCTAATCTCTTTTTACGGCAAGCTAACATCACGCTCTCTGAACATCTGTTTGAGCAAATTTGACTTGTGGAGTCAGCGAAGTTAATGCGGGGATGCGGGCGGATTGGTTAAGAACGGACATTTTTTTTAATTCTGGAGATTGGGGAAACAGAATGGCAGGACAACACGAATCTCCAAACACATCTGAGGTTTATTTAACAAAATAGAAGCTTATATAGACCACAAAGACAAAGAACCCGAACAGACCAAAAGAAGACACGGATGGCAACGTTGACGTCACGCGTACTCAACTCCATTGAATCCCTATACTGCGCGATTTCATGAGGTATAATACCACAGGTTAGTAGTGGCACTGTAACTCTGAATTTCCCCTTAACAGCAGAGACAACAGACGCGCCATGTCAATGCCGATTAACTTTCAGATGCTTAAGTTTCAATATATTACATTTGACATGTTTCCTTGGGGCAGCACTCTTCAAGCAGTTTAATATATATTTAGGCATTTCCAAAAATGTAAGCCGTTTTAGCTCAGCGAGTTAGCGCAAGACGTGAGTGGGGAGTAGTAGTATGATCACTCGAGGACTCTTATGCAAAGCTCTTAGATATATTGACCCATTAGACTTCGTTACTTTCTGACATTTACCCAGAAAAAGTAGCCCAACTTATTACATTTAGATACAGTTCGTACCGCGTCTCTGGATGGATATTCCCGAAGTTGTTGTTAATAATATTGAACTCAGGTTTTCGAAGCATTTTCGTTGCGCAGTAGACCCTTTCCGAAAGTCAGTGTTCATACCCTGTGCAGACCCGATCCCGATGCTCTAATGGCGGCACTGCACAACTTCTCCACACCAGAAAAAGCGAACGTCTTCGAAAGCATAGAGCAGAAAGCGGAAAAGATGTTGATCCTTTCGCGTCACCTTCGATAGGGTGTACTAGAACCGGGAGGTGTGCCGAACGCGTCAGCCTCACCATAGAAGCTGGGTGTCGAGTGGCCTAATTCTATCGCAGGGGCCTGGGGTCCCTGCGGCAGGGGCCCTTGCGACAATTCTGTCGCAGGGGCCCGCTGCCAGTCACAGCGGGGCCAGGAGGTCGGTCAGGTGGTGCTTAGGGAGACTGGCTTGGGGCGTGTTGGTGTGACTATTTATGATTTCTGTTTGCGTAGTGTGTGAGGCGACACAGTATTTTGTGGCTGATAGCTGTGCCGAAGAGACAAGAGACACGCAACGATTCCAAATACTCTAAAGAAAAAGGCAGCATTTGAAGTTGCTTCATTTATGTTGCCAGTCTTGCTGCTTATTTTCATAGGATGCATGCTCACTAGTTGAAATCAGTTGAGACATTTCCTAGTCAATTAGCTTTGGCTGAAAATGCACAAGTCAAGAAAAGCTCGCGTTGAATAATCTACGCTACACAAAAGAGGAGTATTAACACCAGAACAAAAACTACGTATTTCAAGGTCTGCAATATGTACAGCTGCCGAAAACAATACTTGGAAGAGTTTTGACACTAAGGTGGAGAGAAATGCATCGCATATCATATCATACTCAAACTTCGCTTTATTAATGCTGTATATAAGGTGAGATCAGCAATTATTATTCTATAACAAAAAAAACAAAAAAATAATTAAAAAAAGCGAGACTATATAAGTTACTGACTTCTCCCAAACGGCACTTGCGCTTTGAATATAAGCTTCAGCCCCTCGCGCCCGTCACGCTCTTTCACGGGGTTGTGAGCTAGGATGAAACTTATTCTTTCTTGCAAGCGAGCAGACAAAACCAAACGCAGAATACGGCCGTTTTCATGCCGAATCAAGCATCTCTGCTTCAACCGCCAGCCAGGCCTGTCAGCACTGGAAGGCCGCGCTCTGCCCTACAGCGCCCTCACCGTCGTGCTTGCACATCGCGACACTCTTACGGCGGGTGGACGGCACACCTCCCCCATCTATAGTACACCATGGCTATGTTCCAAATCTTACCCGAGTAACCTGCCTCCTACGTCAGCGGGTAATACCACGTGACATCGCGAGTAAACGATCCGCGACTCGATTTTGGAACGGCCGGGATAATCACCTGGATACTACGCGGATTGGCTTCGTCTCGGACTACGGCAAAAAGAAAACACAGCAGTGATGGGAGAAAATAGCAGACGATTCTTTTGATCATGAAGAAAGCACTCGAAGAGACGATAATATCAATGACGACGCGGTGTTTTTTGAGGTGGATCCACCAGCTCCTTTTACTCACCTTCCTTATGAGCTGTATATTGAGATGAAAATTACTTACTCCTTACAGTTAGACATCAAAAATGTGTTTTTATTAATCAGCGCGAGCGCCCTAAACATATATATTCCACGCATTGTAATTTGTACCGATTATGTCTTGCAGAAATTGATTCCACACGGTGCAGTGGTACAGCGCGAGGGTGCTTTCTCAAGTATGATATGAAACTTACCCATGTTGAATTAACCTGAGACTGCTCGCCTGCACCCTTACGATTTTTTCTATGAAACTTACATTCGCTTTGACGCGAATATAATAATAATAATAATAATAATAATCTTTATTTGCACGAGAAAGTTTGCCCACCCAGCGGCGTGCAAGGCTAGACAGAAAGGTTAGTACCCTTACGCATGTGCGCCTGCTAGCCCGCCGCTGAGTAGGTGTAAACATAAACAAACAGTAGCCGTAAGAACAAGATAATAACAAATCTGCACGTGTGAAAACAACTAATGCTCAGAACCAAGAGGGGAAGATAAGACGGCTAGCTGTGCCCCAACTCACCCCAACGCAGACCACGGCGGAGGCCCCAGCCACAAGCCTCAACCCGCGAGCGCACCGCTGTGTGTGGTGCATCCCGCGCAGCCGAGCCTGCAACCGCGGCCCCCGCCACGCCCCGCCCCAGGGTGACAGGGAGCACTCTTGGGTGAACGCCTTACAGGCCATCAACTTGTGAACAGATGCTGGCCGTATCGTCTGCATAGCCCATGAGATTCCTCACTGCCCCGCGGAAGAGGCTTGCGCTCCCTCAGCGGAACAGAGAGAAGCTCACCTACGCCTACACTTACAATAAAATCTTTGAAGCCTTCACTGCTTTACAAGCGTTATCCTCTCATTACGAACACTCCGGAGGAAACAAAAATACTACCTTATCATTTACTGCGTTTAAACATTTTCAGCCTTGAACGTGAGAATATGGCATTCCCTCCAACGCCGAGGACGAGGAGAAGCTCCCGTTTACGCTCGCACACTCATAATAACATGTATACCTTCCCGGGGAAGGTGCACGGTCTGGATGTAATGCAGTCAATTTGTGCGTTGAAAACAGCAAATCGCAATAACCACACATGCTGCACCTCATTCTTTCTCATTTCGAACGTCCGCCACCAAAACCAACGGAGCAAGCGAGCTTTGACCGCTGTCGACGCAGAAGGCAGACGACGAACAGATCACGTGACGTATTTACTCGACATGATCCGAGGTTACCCACCGATCGAGGAGGGTAACGTGAGTAATTACTCCGGAGTAAACAACCCGCTTCTGGAACGCGAGTTCTGACGTCATCGAGTAAGCTCGAGTAAGTTTTGGAACGCCACGGTACGAAACCTTTACTCCGGAGTCGGATCGAGTAAATTTTAGAACACAGCCCATACCTTCGATTTACGAAATCGAGGGTGCTTGATCTAGGCGAGCATGATCTCCTATTACTGCCATTAGAGCGGAAATATCGGAAATGTTGGGGCTGGCGCAAGATGACTCTGACTTTCGAAAAGGGTATAGTGGCGGCGCGAAATCTAGTTTTGAATAAGGATTTCGCTCGGGTTTTATGCGCGAATGTACATAACTTCGGACGATAACAGATTCTTAGATTGAACCGTTTATTGTGTTGTAAATATTTGAACCTCCAAGTGCATGGTTGAACAATGACGGCGCAAACATTGGTAATGTTTTGATTATATTTATAATTTCGTACGCCAGTCGGCATATCGTACAGTATGTGCTCCTCCGATTTTAATGACTCTTAAAACTTCAAATATTTGGTGTATACGTTTATTACCAAACTGAGTAGTATTCTCGGTTCACCTAGCGTTTAGTCACGTTTCAAAGTATCAGGAATAGAAGAATTGCAAACAAAGTCCACACTCTGACACATGACACTATAAAAAGACGGATTGTTCGCTTAATAATTAAAAAGCATGTTATTGAATCTCACGGGTGGGAAGCTCGTGGAAATATAAATATGCTATTTGACCATATAATAATCCTCAACCCACTCTGCCCCGGGATGATGAAATTTCAACAGTAGAGGTCGAGGAGTTTCTATTCATTATCGCAATTTCGACTATTAATTAGAGAAATAAAATAGAAGCTAATTACATCCCGGGGGCCTTTCTCTCCAGAAAATTGAATGGGAAAACGGCGCTCTTTTGTCCCCGTGAAAGCTGCGTTGAAGAGTTTACGCTTTAGATCCGGCGCCCTTTGTGGGACAAAGCTTCGCCGGAGGCCGTTTAAAGAGAACGGAACCTGGATTCCTCGCTCGATATTCGTAGCATGTTCGGCAGCCGGACGCAGCAGGGATCTGTTGGCGCACGTCCTATGAACTAAATTCATTGCGGTCCTTCTAGTCTGAGCTTAAGGAAAATCTCGAAATATGTGATTTCCGCTAAAGAAAGAATTAACGCTAGAAACTCCATCCAGTGGCGCCAACCGGATGGGCGTAGTGGCTGCTTGTAAGGCATTGCAGCCGGAGCAAGTGCTACACTGAGTTGCACTATGCACATGGCGCCGACCGAAAATATGCACGCGTTTAACATGACGGGCAACAATAATTTTAAGCGACAAAATTCTGACCTGTCGTTACTCAGAAGTTCTGGCTTTGGCTTGTTTCGGGGTTCTTGCAGTAGCCCAAAGGGCAATAAAGGAACGCCGGCACAGCAGTTGGTCATTCATCGTCTTCATTTTATTAACATAAACCACCACTCTTTTATCCTCGTCGAACAAAAAAAAATATTGCATTAGCGGCAAGCTATGTCCTCACGGCGTCTAAAACAGTTATTTTTGTTGAATATTAAAATCGCCATGAGTGTCCCTTTAAATCGTGTTCTTCCATGCTGATGTGTCCTCCTTGTTTTAGGGAATATCAACTTTCGCAGTCAGTGTTTTGCATAGAATTTGCAAATTCTCAGAGCGAAAATGTACATCTTTTTGTCGGCGACAAGTCATTAGTGTTTGGGGCTTTAGTTTCACAATCTCTAATGGTTTCTAGGAGCAGTGTACGCGCGCGACGAGGATCTCAAATTTGCTAATCCCTTAGGCGATCAACGAGACGCTTTACACAACGGCCTCCTCATGGACATCGTTTTCGACGCTCTCCGGCAATGAAATTCACGGCAAGGAATACCGGCGCGCCACAACTCACCAGAACGTTAAGAATTAAAGATAAATCCCTTTTTAAAATTCATCGCCATCCCGTGGCTCAAAAAACCGTTTCACGTTGGACAAACTATTCGATTCACGCTATTAAGGAACACGACTACCTCAAATTATGCGACGAATAGAAAAACAAAAGAAATGGTGGCGACCTTTTATCTCCAAACTTTTGTAATGCATGAAATGCGTTATAAAACTTTGGAGTGCAATGGTTTACATTTGATTAGAAGACATTAAGCGGTCGTTTCGTGGGAATGGAGAACTTATATTTGATCAATTTAGCGGGGAAACTGACTTGGTGCATACGTCACTTGACATAAATTTCCCCGACAATTTGAGCAGGGAGATTTAATTTGTATATGCATACGTGACGTCGGATCCTATAGCGTAAAATGTCATCCTAAATTTAATTGAAGAAACTGACTGAGCGGATACGTCATGTGGCATCATTTTCCCCGCCAAATTTAGGGGCGAAACTTAATGGGTGTATATATTACGTGACGTGAGGGTCCGTGACATCCCTTTTCCCGTTGAATTTGGCGGGGACATTTAATCGGAGCAGAGAGGTCGTGACAAGTCACGTTACATCTAGTTTCCCGCTAAATTTGACCGAAAAACTGAATTGGCGCTTACGTCACGTGACGTAAAATTCCCCGCTAAATTTAGCGGGAAATGCACAGACGGACAAAACTTTAGGAATTGGGAAGCGAGGGGGGGGGTCGTAAAAGTCTTTCATGCTTTAGAAAAAAAAAAGTATTGCTTTACCCGGATGCGAGTTTTCGGTGCATTTTTGTGGAAGCTGTAAAGCGGCCAAGGCGCGGATACCACGAACGCCAAGAAACAGCCTGGTCGCGCTGAGAACAGAGAAATCATGGGAGGGAACGTTCCCGGCTCCCCGGCTGCCTCGCAAGCCATCTCACACTCCTCCCGATCGATTGGCCGCCTGGCAACGGAACATCCAGGTGTCTAAATCGAACACATCGCCCGGCAAAAGAAGAAGAAAAAAGAAGAAAAAGGTAGAGCTGTACAATAAGGGCTGAGGCGAGAACACTTCGGCTCTTGCATGCCGAACGCACCGCAATCGTCGGTGTATGGGGGCGGCGCAGATAGCTTTCCCTCCTGCGGAGCTCGATATGCTGCTATTGCCGTGACTGCAGGGCCTTTTCGCACGCGAGTACACCTGGGGATTCAGCGAAGCCTTCCGAAAATTCCTGTCAGCAGGGGGTTGAGTAAATAAGGGAGGCTTTTTCGGGAACAGACTGCCAGTCATGGTGGGCGTCAGGGTTTGCCAGAATCATACTAATTAGCTGAATAACTAACCTACTTAATAACGTTTTAGTTTGCGAAAATGAGCGTATGGTTCAAATTAGAAACTTGCAGCAAGTTTTAAACTGGAACCTTATGTTTGTTCTCACTAATTGAAAAGAACACTAGTGAATTTTGGTTAATCATTTAGCTAATTTGTACGTTTCTTGGAATCCGTGACGTCCACCGCGACTGGTGGTTGGTTCCCTATAAGGGTTTCTAGATTTCTCAACCACCCTACTTGTAGGAACTTTGGAAAGGCTTCGCCGAAACACACGGTAGAAATGGTCCATCTGCCGTCGGCGTCAAACTTGAAAATTCTTGGAGGCACGTCGTTGAGCTCTTAGTCTTGTCTTTGATGCGCCGAGTTTTCGAAAGAGGTTCTCGGTGGCAGAGGAGCGTGGTTGCGGAAAATAGGTTTTCTCTCCCACATGTTTTATGTTCAACGCCCGCTTAAGCGACTATTATTGTCAAATAAGGAACAAACTGTTTGAGACGGATGCGTGTGTCCGTTTTCTCATGAGTAATCTCAGTTTCGGGTACTCTTCATCATGTTTAATCTCTGAGGGCTCACTCGCGCCCGTTCCTTTTATTCGATAAAATGAATCATCAACTGGGTGATCAAGTACGCCTCTTATAGCACCTGCCCGTTATTTTAGACATATTTTCGGATAAAACCGCAACAGATATCAAAACTCAACACAATGCACGCGACCTAAAAGAAAATCACGTATAAAGAAAAAAACATTAAACGTTGAAGGTTTATCAGAACATCAGGGACTTCTTTTACATATCTCACCAAAATATTAGAAAGCGTCTTTATGCGCTATTCAAGCTCCAAGACTGGCGTGCTCTGGTTCCTGTTCTGTAACATGTGGAGCGAAAATAATGGTAGCAAGGACGTGATAGGTTGTTTGATTTTCCAATAAACAGATTTCTCAATTCACTGCTCCCGTAAAACAACCGGGGCTGCTAAAAAAAATTGTTTCTAGTAATTGTTTTTTTAATGGAAAGAAAGAAAAAAAAGCACAACCTGCTTCACCGTGATATGTAACCAAACCAAGTTCGAGACGCATGTAATATCACGGCTCTAAGCGCTAAAATGACGAAGACATCAGGTTGTGAATGGCCTTATATACCCGCCAAAACGAGGACCGCTGAACTGCCCCCCCCCCCCATTCTTATCACCAGCTTCAAAATGTCTATTTTGTTTGTTTTAGAACCGCACCCCTTTCTCATGGAAGTATAAACGTTGCGCAATAAAGCGCGCACACATTCGATGCGCGTGACATGAAACCGGAGTTTTCTTCCCCATCGAGAGGAGCTAAACTACGCCACATGGCAGTGGTCGGGAATCTAAAATAGCCTTAGGCAAGCAGTTTCAACTGGCCGTCGCGACAGTCGAAACGAATCAAAGACTGGTACTCAATTTTTATTTTTTTAAAGAAAGTTCAATTGCGAAAGCAAAACAGCCAGCGCGAAACGACCGGTCAAACGTGCACGTGACAAGCATCGGGACAGCGCTCGGAATACTGACCCCAAAGAGATTGGTTCAGACTTTCCGCCTATACGCGGACTTGGCTCCGTTCGGGGCCTCCCTATTTGAGTCGCCTGGGCCGCAGAATCAAAACCTGCTCTGCTATAGACACCGACAAGTTAAGCGACGTACAGCGTGGTTAGTTATTTTTACAGATTCGTGATTTTTTATTCGGCGTGCTTTTTTGACTAATTGTGCAATCTAATTTCTGAAGAGCGATAATAAGGTGTTCGGTACTTGTCGCACCTCCGCCTCTCTTAAGCTTTAGCAAGCTATAGTCTAATTTGGCCGCCTTGTTTCACCGACGTTTTGCCTAGGCGACGATTGGGCTCCTCAAACGGAAAACAGAGCGTGTCTCAAAACAGCAGTTTCTAATTTTGCGCATCCTTCGGAGAATATGCGATGACGTAAATCTCAGCAACGCGAAAGTGTAAACCTCTTTTTGTAAGTCTCCGTTCCTTCTGCGCGTATGTTTTTACTCCCGCTCTTCAACTTTGTTACGACTGCCATCATGCAAAATAGACCGTGAGTGAATGCAAGAATACGGATTTGGAATATGTAAATTAAGGGGGGGGGGGGAGGGAGGGGCAAGGGGGAGTGGGGGACGCACGCTTCTACTCTGCCACACTGAACTGAAGCCAATGCACAGTCGGAGATTTGAGTTTGTTTGTTTTGATTTGCCATACCTATCTTGCTAAGTCAACTAAAACTTATTTAGTACTCGGCGTGCGCGTTACCGCAAACGTCTAGTTTTCAACGTGTTCGGGGGAAATTTGCTTTTCTTATTCAAGAAGACAAGATATTGCCACCTCTCTCCGGTAGGAAGACCGCAAGAGCTGCTATTTATGGTAAGTAGCCGGCTCATTTCAGACGTTTTCGTTTGTCTGCATAGCTGTCCAGAATAAATAGCTCGAGGTTCCGCCTCGCTTCAATTTCTAATTCGTTGGGTGTGCACTCAACGTCAACTTCTTAAGTGCTGTCCTAAGGTTGTCCACGAGCGAGATTCCCAAACCAGTGTGGTGCCTGACGACTTCCTTAACTGGTAAATATATCACTCCTGTTTTTCATTAGAAGATTCAACTGTCCTCATTGTGTTCTGTACTACAGACAACTGATCACTTTTAAACAGCTTCCGGTCAATAATTTTCATGAGGCAAAATTTAAAGTACCCGGACACTATGCCCGTAGTCAGTGACAGTTTACGAAACGCAGAACGTGATAAGATGCGGGCCCTGCAATCATTAAAACATGATTCAAGCTAAATATCCCACCGGTCATAATGCACTGACTACACAGCACGCTTAAAGCGGTGAAAACACACGCCATTACAACGCACACTAACATCTCGCCGTATAAAGCTCGATGCATCGAATCGAACCTGGCGAACATTATGTGTATTGTTCGCCGTTTCAGTAACATGCTGAGCTTCGTTCTCATTTCCTCGGCATTCTTTAATCTAAAAAAAGAAACAAAAAACTAAAACATCCTTATGCATCGCGTTTTTTTTTTGCTAGCTACATTGGTTTTTGTAAAATCAAGCTCAATCAAAAGCGCAGTTTGAGGATGACTCCGCAGCTCAAAACACGTGGCGCGAAAGCTTGCGTTGTAGAACTCAGCCATCGTGGGTTGAATCCCCACCCGGCCCATTTGGATCTGGATGAGCATCGTACCAGTGTGCGGTCTTGTGTGTCACTAATGCGTGGTCCAAGCTGAAGACCCCAGGCTAGCAGTGATACTCCAGTAACTAAATTTCTCATCAACAGAAGGGGGCGGCAGACACCCAGTGGTGCTGACTAAATCTCCTGTAGACAAAAGAAACGCGCAACAAAATTACCTTAAACCGAGGTTGAGGTTGAAGATTAAGGAATACGGTTTCAAAGTATTTAGGTTCACGCATATGACCTAAAGCAAGCGTGCAGGCGAGCTGGTTCAATACTGCCATGGTAACCCAGAAGCAAGAGAAAAACGGAACGGACAATACAAAGCTCCAATATCGCTCCATATAAGGCCGCTGAAACACGGTGTCTGTAGGGAAGAAGCGTATAATTTTTCTGGTTCTAGGGTACATAAAGAAGTACGAGACCGTTCATCCCTTGCCCAAGAAAGAACCGTGAATAACGGGTCAACGACCCTGAGAGAAAAAGAAAAAAAGAAACGCATGCTAAGTGTGTTTTGTTTCTTTGATCTTACATGCCGCAGACAACAGCCGTATTCAGAGAGAATTCGGCCACTCACGGGGATGACCAGCATAAAAATGGGGTGATGCCGAGGGTCAAATGCGGGTTGAGTGTGCAGCCCGCTTTCTGGTCAAGCGGAAGCGACGAATAATCTCCTTGCGCCGGTAGTGAGCGGAAACAAAACAACAAACGTGAAACCCAGTCGGTTATTACCTTCTAACAACGCTGTAGTGGAAGGTCTCGATTGCTAAAACCAAGACAGCAAACGTAATTTTCCGGTCACGTGTGTGTAGTAAATAGGGGTATAAAGGTTTGCAGGCTTTCGGAGCGCCTGTAGACCTGGCGTCCCAGTGAGTTAAAACATTATATTTACTATCCGGATTTTGGTTTTATTTGTTTGGAAATACTACTAGGAAATACTACTAAAGAAAAAGCAGCGGTGCGCCAAGAGAGAAACTCTTCAATATGCAGCTCGATAGCATCTACAATGTTATCGAAATTTGTTAAATTATTTCATCTTTGAGTGGGCCGAGGGAAGAAAGAGAATGTAGAACAGTAGATTTTAAATATGCATTATTTTAAAACTGGCGCAATTATTCAACCGTGGTGACCCTGATAGTAGTGGCTTTAAATAATTAGAGACATTCATGTGAATGGAAAGGTTTATTGTATATTAATGCGTTTTCAATATATTATTTATAGCTTTTTTTGTAATGTCGGAAGCTGAGCACTTATTACTCACGCGGAAGCTGCGCTTTTTCTGACGCCACATAATTTTGTGGGTTTGATGCGAATAATAAATTGTTTGATTTCCATTCAGTTTGCACTATTACCGCCGGGGAAATGAGGTTTGTTGTTAGAGCGTCTTTGCTACGGTAAAGTTTAGATACTGACTCCCCATCACGCCTCACTGCTTAGTATGTTGTTGCAGCTCCAGCAGACGTTGCATAGACATTGCTGCAGGCATTCACAATAGAGCGCCAGTGATGTTTAGCGCTGATTACACGCCAGTTGATCAAAACTCTAGAGCAACCGGTACTTTTCATGATGTTGCGTCGTGGGAGATGGTACCAATATGTGCACGGACGAAGAAGACGAGGGATAATGTTTGACACTATGCTTTTCGCAATTTATCCTTCTCATTCACTCTTTTGTCTCAACGCGCATCCCTTCATGCACGATGTCTCGAACGAGTCGTTGGCAGAATCCATGGGTTGTCTCTACATTCTTCTATGTAAAGTCATATTAATTTTATCCGCTACAAAACGGATGAACAACTCACAGCCAAACGAAGCTCGGTGTCCGCGCTATATTTGGCGCCGAACGGTACGTTGTCATACAATAACGGACCCTATTTCCATGAGACTCCGGTAGTCCAATAGAAAATGAAGCGGACTTCACCGCCGAGGCCTGTTGAACTTGGCGGACCCAGCAGAACAATGCATCAAATAACAAAATTAAAAAACAAAATGAGGCGACCACCGTTTGAGGCAATAAACGAAGGCTTAGAAGCGACGCCGCTCAGCTGTATACCGGAATGGCGATAGTGCGGCGCATCCAGATTAGTTGGGTACAATGGCCGGAGGGGTTCCAACAACGATTTTCAAGTTACTTTTCAGTATCAGGGTTCAAACATGATGATTTATTGCACACCAGCTCGCATGTACTTTGAGAATTTTTTCGCCGCTAACGAAACAGGACGGAAAAGGGATGCTCTGTCATCGGAATTACTTTTGTACCCACTATTCGTTGCATGATACGAAACCATTATTTCGAAACAACTGTAGTATCGGAAATATATCTACTAATATGATTAAGAAACACAACGCAAGACGCTTAGTAAAAAATAACTAAAGAGGAAGAATTTAATTCTGACATATCGGTCGCTCGTAGACCTCCGCCAGAATATACCGGGGGAGTCAGGTTGATCGAGCCCAATATAATTCAGTCGTGAAAATTGGTTTTCCGTGCTATAACTCTTAAACTTACAATGCAGGTCCAACTAAATGATACATTTCAATTGTAAAAATATATATAAAAAAATTCCCTCGGTCTAAATGTAAAACAAAAAAAAATACTCTGCTGTTTTTGAGAACTCACGAACTATTAATCATTTCGCGCTTGCAAAGCAGAACACGCTCTTTTACGCCATTTTAACATTTAAAATTAAAAAAAAGAAAAAAAAGATGGAGAGGAGTGTTTGTCACTTCGCTTGCATTCCCTCGTTTGTCTTACAAAGTACCTCCATGAACAAAAATAATTTTTGGTTGCTGTGTTTTGGGCATTAAATCGGCTTAACTTTATGTCGGTTTGGAAAACACTGTTTTGCTTGTATTTGCTTCTTTGGAATATGGCAAGTCTCTCATTCAATATTTCCACAAATACAAATCACCGCATAGGTGCACGTTCGTTGTAGATTACGTTTAAGCACGCGAAACTGATTTGTAGATTTATTTTCAAGTGGGTTCGATAATTTGAGTCACCCGGTGGGTACTGAAAATATTTAGTTTAGTTTTTTTTTGTTTCTCGACGCCATGGTATGTAATGATGTTTAACATAGGTTAAAGGTTTTGTTCATTCATTCAATCAATCAATGTCTAGATGAATCCTTATTAAAAATACAAACGTTCCGCGCCTTTGATGCTTTAATGCTCGAGTTTTAGCTGTTTCATTTGCTACAGGATGAGTAATGGCTTCTACTCCAATCCTCTTCTCTTTTTTCCTTTTTTTTCCTCCGTGACGCAAGGTAACGGTGCGTACTTTTTTCGAGACAAAGACGGATATAACGTGAAAAATCCACGCATGTCCAAACACTTCAAAATTTATAGATTTATTTTCTTTTAAATAATATTGCCTTCCAACTTAAACAAGAAGCCTTTTTTTTTTCGGTTCGAGGGCCGCTTACGCATACCAAGCGGTGGCGATCAGGACATCATCTTTCAGGGGGTACGAATTGATCCGGAGCTTCAAACGTTTCGGTTCAAGCTTGACTCGGGTTCTTTGTTCGCATTTCTATAGTATCGCGATTTCCGTGAATGGGTTATGAATGCATGACGTTCGAAGAAGCCTTTCCTCTCCTTGGAATCATCGAAGCCTTCGACATTTTTTCTCTCTGTGTGTTCATGCTCGGATATATTTTTCAGGGGCTCACAGATGGCGGGGCTCAGGTTGACAGAAGGGATAGAATAAGGGATGGATATTGATGATCAAGTATGTCGAAAAACTTTCCCTCTTTGGCCTTTATTTTTTTTATAAGAAAGATTGGGTCGCCGGTAGAGGTGTTAGCCTCGTTCGATTAGGGAAGTCTGTAATGCTGAAAATGAATGAATACTGTTTTTTTTAGAGTAGTCCCCAAACACATTTTATAATCGGCCTTCAAATTTCTTCCTGGACATGCATTAGATATCCAGGCCTTAGTTGCGGTAGAATGGGGCGATTAATAAGATCTTTTGTAGATCGGTCGTCATAGATTTGCGTTACTAGCGGGAGCTCTTGCCATCAAGTTCTGCAAGCACCGCAGCTCACAAGCTACGAAAAGTCCCTATTACCAGCGTTTGGGCAGTCTCCGGGAGGCTATGCACATAGGTCGTCATCAGCGTTTTAAAGCTACAAATTTTTATCCCGGAACTCGTACCTCGATGGCAAAATCATTATTAAAAAAACGTTCTACGAAACGCAATGTAGCCTCGGCAGATAGCGCTTTCTTTGAAGGTCTAAAAACAACTTTAAGGGAAAATATGTTAGCAGCTAAAACCAAGTATGTCCATGTAATTCTGTCTCAAAAGTCAGAATTTAAGATAGTATCAAAGAACACAGTTCTAGATGTGAAGTTAATTGTGTCTTCCGGTAGAGAGTTCCAGTCGGTCGTTGTGGATGGAAAACACTTTAGACTGCTTACGTGTAGGAGTGCGAAAGCATTCCTACACGGAGCGCATTCCTACAAGCAGTCTTCCATTTTTCACATGGCGCTCTGGCGGTGACATCACGCTCCCCCACTGCGCAGGCGCGGTGAGGACCGCCGGCTCCACGGCTTCCGTGACGAAGCATCTGCGTTGCTGTGCTTTTCTTTGTGTTTTATTTCCGAGGCGCGTCCACTGCGACCTTGAGCGGCCGCGCCGTCTTCCGTGACGATGCATCTGCGTTAATTGCTGCGCTTCTCTTTGTGTTTTAATTTGAGACGCCTCCCCTTTTGACTTCGAGCGGCCTCGCCAACTTCCGTGACGAAGCATCTGATATGACGCGTCGCAGCCAATGGGAAAATGAGAATTTAGGTGCCGTTTTTCGCTGCTACAGACAACACCGGCTTCGCTCCATGGGACAGTTAATACTTTCGCATTAAAAGCTTGCTTCTGAAGAAGGTGCACCACAACCTTGGGCCTTGTTGTTTCTTTATATGGCATTATATGGCATCTGCCTCAAAATTACCTAACTTCTTAAGTAGAGTCTCTTTAAAACAAGCGTGCCCGGTTTATATGAAACAATCTTTTTTTGCCTGAAAGTAGTGTCTCCGCTTTAAAACTCTTTCTCGGTCTTTCTTCATTACCTAACAGGTGCAAAATCAACGGAATGTGTTTTTTCCATGATATGTACGAAATCAGCTCATACTTCAGAAACACGTATTGCCATTTGCCCATTACATTTCTTCTCGAACCGATAATTCATGTAATGTTCATCAATTTATCGCTCGCACTAATTATTTTATATTTTCTCACCTTATGCTGTCGATTACAGAATGGAATGACTTGCCAGACCAGATGGTTACAACACAAATCATGAGTCATTTAAAGAGATGTGCAAGCTCCTGTGGCCCGAGTAGAACGTGCATAATTTCCTGCGTTTTATTTTTCTTATTTCATTTTTGTGTTCAGTTGAAAATGAGTTCTGTGTAATGTGTTAACCTGATTTTGCAACTTTTTCTTCGTTAATTACATATGGTGTGACCATGTTGTAATGAATGTTCTTTACCGCCAACCCCCTCAGGTAAGGCGTCTTTAAAACACGCCTCTGAGGTACATACGTGGGAAAAAAATATGTCGGCATAGCTACTGTTCCAGTTTAGTTGTGTTGAGTCGACGTATCTGTTGCAGACAATATAGACCAATTTCACAAAAAAAAAATTCGGCCTCATTTGGCTGAGCTCAAAATACTGCACATTAGCGTGCAAATATCACCGTCGGGCGAGGAAGACAGTCATTTTCAACAAATTGTACATGATCATGGAGGTGCGACTTCCGCGATGTTCGCTGTGGCGTCATAGCGAGCATTTGGAAGGTTTGAGGAGTACCTCAATTTCGAGAAGTCGTATTGAGGACAGCTCTTCGGGGATTTGGAAAGGGTGACTTAAAGGGTAACTGCAAAGAAAAAAAAAGTGTATTTTTAAACAGCCTAATTAGGACAAGCATGTCACAAAACAATTTTTCCGCCAAAAACAAAATTTTTTACAGTAATATTTATTGCGCAGGACTGATTTTTAGTTTGCGGCTATTTCACCCGTTTTGAATCGCGCGCCACAAAGTTGCTATAATACGTCACGTAGTGGCTGCTATACGTCACGGAGTGACGTATACCAGCTACTCCGCGGGCGTCGAAAGAGCGGAAGTTTCAAATGCGGAGAGGTTGGGACGTCGACTAAATTACGTCCTGGGGCGTAAATATTGCTAGAAAAAGTTTGTTTTTTCGCGGAAGATTTGTTTCGTGACATGCTTGTCCCAATTAGGCTGTTTAAAAAAACACTTTTCTTTCTTTGCAGTTACCCTTTAAAAAAACCCGCAAATGCTTCAACTTCCAGTTTGAATACACCCCTGGCAGAAACATGCAGCTGTTAACACTCCGTTCCACTTGAAGTCCGACCTCAGCTGACGCTACGATCTGATATGGAGCCACTCAAGTTGCCTCAAAAGTGCATTGTCACGGCACCCAACTAGACAAATCACGCATTAGAAAAAAAGTGCGGGATTGCGGCGTATTCAACATGGACGATACAGTTTTGGAGCTGCTCTTTTGGCTCCTTCAGATCATAGTGTTAGTTGGGGACGGACCTAAAGTGGAACAGAGCATAGCAGTGGGTGCATTAATTGTCTGAAGCAACTGTAGTTTCGTCGCTCACTCCCTCCACGTGCTGCGCACAACGGTCGCATCGCCTTGCGCGTTCCAATAAACCTTGTCTAAAAGTGGCGGGTATCATTAAACCGCGTCCCAGCCAGTTAAAAAAATGAAAAGATAAGAATCCGTTTTTTTTTCGTTCCCCATAAAGTTTTAATCGTTTATTTTTGTTCTACTTTTTAAGCACGCTATTTGCTGCCTCACCTTCTGGTACGGTGCTTCAGTTGTCGATGGGACGTCCCATTGCCTCATAAATTTGACTTAGTTGTCTGCACACTTATACGTACAGTGGTCACCAAACTTACACGGAAACTGTGCACTATTACATGGGAGCACTATCCTGGCGGGCTTGGTTAAGTTTTGTGGCTGCTCAGGACAAGGTGGAAACAGCCTCTCGTCGTGAGCGGGAAATAAAACTTGATCAAGTGTGACAAGATAGCTCTTTCATGAGATAGTTCGCATGTTCCGTATAAGTTTGGTGACCGCCTACATTGTGGAAATGTTTTGCGAAAAATCATTTCGACGTTCATACATCTTAACGGTAGTTTGGTGGCTGATGCCACCCACGTTACCATTTCTAGAGTCAGGGGCTGCCGATTTACGGGAACTGTTCAACTGTACTGGAAGACGAATCAACATCCTGGTGTAAATATTTACATGTTCCCCACGAACTGGGGCGCACATCAACGGATGGTGGTATACCCCTTGGTCTATAAATGTTATCAGCTTAAATGGTCTCCTTTAACACCGAAGAAAGAAGGCCGGCTTATAGAGTTAATAGCTCAGCTATAGTCACCGATAACATGAGAAACGCAGG
>JAZHYW010021691.1:0-22724 GCA_037355805.1 Ixodes ricinus
TTTTAGGGGCTTGAAGCTCGCTGGCCGTGGGTCTGTCCCTCCTCTGTATGTAGCCACTTCGAGGTTTAGTTTATGAATGGCTCAAGAAGATGGCGTTGTTCCGGAATTAACTTTACATGTAGAGATGACAGATTGGCGCTTCGAGCGCATGCCATAGAAGTTCTTGATATTTCTCCACTACACAATTAAGTCCACTATTAATCTAATAATATTAGCGAGCTTTAACGACCGTTCATTGAGTATTTTGGTCTCCAAAACAACGCCTTTTATCTCGGCATGCACACGCTGATGTTTGAATGAATATAGACATATTAAACTTTGCTTTTGAGAACAAAATAAAAATGTTATTTTTTTTCAATATTCACTTTTTAGAGATGTGGGCGAACAATCATTAATATATTAGGAGATTGATACGTTATGCACATGTTAATTAAAAATATTAAAACACGCATTTTTCCACGCCAACAAATCATTACATATATCAACATCGTATAAAAGAAATTTCAATGGTTTTGGAAAACGTATAGTAGAATAATTGCGAAATTCAGTCAGGCAAGTAATTTATCACGCGTTATTTTATTACCTTAAAATGGCCTTACAAGTGAGTCGTTTGGGCTGCTCGTTATATGAGGCGAATTCGATTCTTTCCCTAAAGAACATCATTACAGGGCAACTCCAGTCGATATTTCCGAATTTACGATTATGACTGTTTACATCTGAGTTAGTGTGCCTGAATTAGAAGGTACAAGTATCTCTTTTCGATATTGTGTGTAGTTTGATAAATATCACGGCTCCAAATTTTGTTTCGGGCGCCTACGGCAAAACCGAAACTATCTATAAGGAGGGATGGCAACACTGATCATCATCTGCAACGTCCGCGACGTCACGTCATGGTGGTGCTGCGGTACGCGTCATTTATCTTCCACTATAGGGGGCTGGATGGCGTATTGAGCAGACAAGTATGAAGCCACCGGAAGTAAGCGGCTTGTCCCGGAAGTAAGCGCTTGACAGGCTTTTCAACTCTTCCTAGTGCTGAATGGAACAGCGTTCCGGGGCGCTGGATTTTATCTTGTCGTCCCAAGAGAGCCTGCTTGTTGCGAAGTAATAGCGAATGCGGACCCGAGAAGTCTCCTAGGAAGGCATTGGCTATGACAGTTTAGAGATTCTAGTTGATCAAGTTTGCGCATGTCCCACGTTCAAATTCCTGAGACATACGCACACTTCAGAACGGGGAGTACTAACACAGAATGAAAGACACAAAAAGCATGGACCAAAATATCGTTTGAATGCACTAGTAAGCCCAGCACATGCCCGACTTCCGGAACAAGCATCAAACTTCCGGTGACTTCACTTCCGCCAGGCTAGGAAAGCAGCTGCGCGCCATCCAGCCCCCTATAGTGGCGATCAGTGGTGCGCTTCACCCAATTTTGCTCGACTAAACGCCTACCCGCTAGCCGCCAGCCAAAAAGCAGCTGGTCGCATGTTTAAAATCGGTTTTAGTGAACGTTACTAGAACCGCTCAGTTGGGAAACTGCCTTAGGGCCTGCTCTCGAAAAAGTGGCGCCGATCCTTATCACAGTACCGAGCTAAGGGCGATCGCAACGCGGCCATTTCTCCCGCAGCGGCTACTCCGTGAACTGTACGGCTGCACTTACTGGTTCTTTCGTGTCACAGAAGGGTTAGTGGCGCCATCTCGCAGGGCCGTCTTGCAGTAACCAAATAAAGCAACTTTCATGTTTCAACTCGCCGCTAAAGGGTTGCGCTGTTATCGTATTTAGCTCGGTCTCGGCGGACGTCAGCGGCCCGGGTTGAAGGGTCTCGGCGGACGCCAGCGGCCCGGGTTTAAGGGCGAGTTTCCCAACCGAGTGGTTTAGTAACGTTGGTTTTAGTTGAGTACGTGGCTGCCTCTTTGTCCATAATATTTCGGCTGTGACCCTCTTGTGTGCCACCAAAGCGATACCGGTCATTCATTTTTGGTTTTGTTTTCGACCAAAGTTGCCCTTTAATTTGTCGTCGGACATCGCCATACACAAACCTAGGGACATAAAGTGTCCGAGCGACCGAGCGCGCCTTACGCCTCCTCCCCGAAAGTGCAGTCCGTTTAGTGGCCGCTTTGGATTCCTGTCGGCAAGGCTACTTGCCATGCAGCTCCCGTCTTCGCCGCGCTATTCGCAAGGGGCTGCTGTCGCTCCCTCTGTTTCCATAGGGCAACCTGCATCGCTGACGAGGTTACCAGCTGGCAGGGTCTGACTTTAGCGTTTTATATGCTTATTGTTTTTTGTTTAGATGATGTGCATGGCTGGGGTCAGGCCTTGGGCTAAGGGGGTAGACCTTGTGGCTCGTCTACGGTCAGGGTTAGAGCGAGCGTGAGGACTAGAGCAATGGTGGGCGCTCAGCTGGCACAGATAAGGCCTGTTCACTCATACAGCGGAGCGCTAAGTTAGCTCTATGTGAGCGCTCGAAGGAGCGCTCATGCGGCGCTTCCCTAGCGCGTGACTTCGTTCTAATATAGCGCGTGATTAGCACTTGAGTAGCGCCTTGTTAGCGCTCCAGTAGCGCCTTGTTAGCGCTTCAGTAGCGCCGTGTTAGCGCTTCAGTAGCGTTCTGTCATGCCGAGTGCTGCGGATTAGCGCGTGCACTGCGGTTCCGGTTCCTGTGGCTGGTTGTGCATAAGCAGCACCATGGCGGACATGTGGGATGCTAAAATAGAAACGCGACGAATGCTCTTAGCATGCGTGTGTGGACGGCTTAACGCCCACAAGAGCCTTCTGGGTGCGCGAAATCTTTCGCCACCGAGATACCGGATCGGTACCCGGCGAACCTTGTTCCTAGGCTGCGGGACCGAGACACAGAGCTCTTTCGAAGGTGATTATTTTTAACTGCGTGTCTTTGAAACCAGGGTCACGCATATGGAATAGAAAGCGATGAGGTCGTACCCAATCAATTGGTCGCTCAGAGTCCATGACTGTGGATCGCCTGTCGAACCTTGGCCCGGAGAGCGGCTCTTTTACTTCCTCTGCTTTCAATGCCAAAGGAAAACAACAACAAAGGAATTGCCGTGCACGCGCTGAGAGCGTGAGAGCGCTAACAAAGCGCTTCTGAAGCGCTAACAGAGCGCTGCTGAAGCGCGAACTGATCGCTACATCACGCGCTAGGGAAGCGCCACATGCGCGCTCGCTGCAGAGCGCTCACGTAGCTAAACTTTATTAGCGCTCCGGGCTGTATGCTCAGGAACCGGCTTTTATACACCATAGGATAGAAAAACTCACGAGCGCACGAGGGCCGCAGGAAGTTGTCGCGGCTGGCAGCTCAGCTTGCCACGCCATTGCGGGTAGTATTGGGACCACCGCAGAGCATAGACGTAAGAGAGGAGTGCAACTGAAACCATGGAGAACGTTTGCAATTTAGTTCCAGAACGTCCTCTCCGCCGAGTTGTCGCAACTACGCGTTCGTTGCGTTGTCGCGTCACAAGGAGAAGTCACTTTTATCGCCTTTAATTTAGCAGTAAGTTTTGTGTCCAGGATATATATATATATATATATATATATATATATATATATATATATATATATACTGTAGCTTTATATTATATCTTTGTATTCAACATCAGTTCCTTGAACTTTCTTCTGCTTCGCTAATATTTCAAGAACTTCATTTGAAATACAAAAGAAAGGTGTAAAGCACATTTGAAATTGAGGGCTTTAAGGCACGAACCGTGCGCGAAATTTATGAATATTTAAAGCTCACGAATGAGTTGCTAGACGATGAAATCTTCCATTTGTTTTGTGTGGTGTGCGTCTTGTTAATGTCTTGCTTGTTCAGAACAGTTATTAAAATGTGGCCGTACGCGCTTATCGCCCTTCGTTATTTAGGGTTCTCCCTGCGGCATTTACATTCTGCTAGGGATTAAGCCAAACTTGCCTTAGCGATGAACATGCTTACATACTAGGAACTCAAGTATATTTTATTTTACTTCATCTGCAGCAGGTTTTTTACGCGTGCTGTCCTATTAAATGGAAATTATGTATTACACTGCACTTACTTGGAGCTTTCCCAATCCATGCTATAGAAGGTTGTTTAAAAATCACTCAAGGTAGAGTACAAACAATTAAAACAAAAAACATTCGACTTGTCGTTTACTTTTTTTAAGTAAAAAAGAGTCAATTAAACCAAGGGCAGCAGTAATCTAAAACAAACATGGGAATGCTCACAAAAATGGCATTTGGATTAAAGTAAGTTTTCTACTTTTATATATATTTTCGAACCACGGCTTCGAACCACCCCGATGCGGTTTTCACGCATCTATGAATAAGATATTTCAATGCACCGTTTTTATGCAGAGAGGAGTGTTTTATATTTTAAAAGCGATGGTGCTGTTAACGCTTGGCCAAGGTAGGACAGCACATAAAGTACTCCCTACACTTCCAAGCATATATAAACACTTGCGATACAGCCACACTAGACTAAATAAATTAGATTCTCCGAAGCAAGCGACCCGTTTACCAAAGTTTTATTTTATTTTTATGCTTCACTTTCGCCCAGTCCCTACCTGTTTAGCGCACTAACCCTCAGGTTCGGGCGAACTATAGTTTCCGGAGTTAGCACCTTGTCCTCGGCTGATTTATTTCAGCCGGCGTTCAGAGTTCCAACGACTGGTCGATTGACGTACACTCTGCTAGCCCATCCGAGAAATAATAAATTCCCGAATTTCAGCCCCCAACTCCGAAAATAATCTGCGGTGACAGCTGAGACGATGCTCACGATGCTGCGCACAAACTGAGCAGCTATAACATTGTTCACACACACACACATTACTTGCCCACCATTAAAACGATATTCGCGTAAAACACACAATACATGGTTATGGGTACCAAAGTCTGTCACCAAATCAAAATGACCGACGCTTTGATATTGACGTCACGTGATACCATGACGTCACCTGACACCGTGACGTCACGAGGTACCACAACCAACGTAACTTGATTAGCTCAGTTTGGGAAATTAAAAGGAGGGAGGGAACCCCCCTCCCCCCTCCCCTAACCGCCTCCCGTCGTTCCAAGCGCCACCTAGAGTTTCGTTTAAAAATTGGGTATACCACAGAGAACGGTCCAGCGCCATCTATACCCGTTTTCCACCTACAGAAGAAAAGCAAGTTTTGCGCATTGTTCATACGCGGCGTGAAGTAGTTCTTAAGAGATTTGGTTGTGGGAAGAAAAAACGATGCTTTTGGCGTTTGGAAGGTGTACGTCTTGATAAGATAACATATATCTAATCTAACATTCACCTACATATCTCTTAATTATCCACATAAAGGGGGAAATAAGTAATGATCCGCGAGGCGCCGGACTTTTTTTTACTATGGTTCTTGAGGTGAAAACGAGTATAGACGCTGTGCTTCAAAACATGCCCATTCCATAGCACATGCTGCAGATTGCACACAGCATCCGTTTTCAAAACGGTGGCGCGTCGAACGACGGGAGGGGGACTGTTGGGGGAGAAAAGGGCACTCCTCGAGCAAGCGGCGTCTATGGTTAGGTCCGTAACCGAGCTCATTAAAGAGCGTTCTCTGATAACGTTAACCATAACCTTTCGCTCAAAAAAAAATACGTAACGGGACACAATGACGTTACGTGACGTTGTATGCGTCGGAATCCTACGCATAATACTCGGGAGTACGTTGGCGATGCCTCTTCAATAATTTCAGTTAGACTCTCCTTCTATCGATGACGGAACTCCTGGCACTCTTATTTCCTGCCGTTTTGTAGTCGCGATGTTGAGGATCTACATCGCCAGACGCGGATACGTCGTATTTTCTAGATGTTTAAACTTGAGGGTGGAACTATTAGTCTTAGAGCCAGAACTGTTATGGGCTCTTCCCACCACTGCAAACGACGTCCGTTGCTGACGTTGCAGTTGGCGCAGTATGACGTAAGCTGTCCGTCGTTGATATCGCGAAATCCTCGAAGAAGATCGCCCGCCCCCGCGGAATCGAACCCGGGTCTGATGCGTGTGAAGCGGAGGTGTAACCAGCGCGCTTCACCACGGCGTTTATAACCTGCTCCATACTCGGGTTTCTTCCTAGTACCCGATACCCAATGCACACGCTCACAGGAAGAAAGAAAAAAAATGTCCGATCATAAAATAACGTCGTATCCCTGACAATGCCAAACGCTCGTCCAGGGAGATGCGCTTTCACTCGCTTCACAATAAAAAGATTAACTAGTGCGTTCGGAACAAAATGGTCGGATGTCTGTTTCGTTCCGAACGCTCTTTTTCACGCACCCCACTGTGCGTCGACGTGACACCGGTGCCCAACGACTTCGCCGCGACGTGTCGCTGCTATCGCTGCATCTCGTACTGTGGATTAACGCAAGACTGCTCAATTTTGTCGGGTTCTCCTTTCTTACCGCCTCCTCTATTCCTCCGCAACCCGATTTTGGCGCGAACATCTGGCGCTGGCGTTTTCGGAGGAGCCTAGTGGTTATATCGAGGAACACCTCCCCAACTTCCTCTTCCATCTCTCACCCACCTCTTCCTCTCCACCGCCCTGTACCGCGTGTGCTAAAATCTCGCGAGAGAGCCAGACACACGCTTTGGCAGTGATGCTTTTGCTATTATGGATCCGCCGCAATGTCAGGCACGAAATTGACAAGTTCGCCACCTCAAACCCTGCCCCCGAAGAAAGAAGAGAAAAACAATGTGATGAGGGACTAAGATAAGAATGAGAAAAAAGTAAACAAAGAAAGACCGTAGACGTCCTTCTTTCCCCTCATATGCTCCACTACATCCGAGAAATTTCCTCGCGCACCTAACATTGCTCAATAAAAGTGTGTGTCTGCGACTTGAAGCTTGCAAGGCCATTCGTTTCATCGATAGATTTCCTTTTTTCGCTCTCTCTTTATCTTATTATCTTTGTTCTCGCGCTTCTATTGGGGTTTGATTAATGTTCCTCGTGGCTCTGGCTGTTGTTGTACACTGCAGTTCGGAAAACACGTGACACGGCAAGTTATAAGTATGGGCTACAATGATCGTCTTTCAAGTCAACTGTTATTGGCTCTTCTCCGGGACACGTGGATGCGGAAGTTCGGGCGTTGACTTGCACTCTCGCTTCTGGTTTTATCCGTTTATCCACGCAGCGTTTTTAGGCCTTTTTGGGTTGCGGCGACCTCCTGTATTGAGTGTCTTTGAACGTAATTTTGAATACATCAATATTTTAGAAGCAGCTCTTAGGCGCCCGTTTCCAGTTTGAGCGGCGGCGCCGTCGCCATCGGCGTAACTGCGCCGGTGCATTATGGGTAAATTTCCCAGCTAAATTTAGTGGTAACATTTACCCCGATAAATTTAGTGAGAAACATTTTCCCGCTAAATTTAGCGGAAACAGTTTTCCCGCTAAATCTAGTGGAGAAATTTCCCCACTAGATTCAGCGATACTTTTCCCTAAATAGGAGGAGAATAGGAGGGCATAGCCTCCTCTCCATGCCCTCCCCTCCTCCTCCTCAAGAGCTGTGCTCTAATTCGGCGTTACAGGGAGTTGTAAGCGGCTTGGCTTTTCTTTTTCGTATTTCAGTTTTTTTTGTTTATTGTTGAAACGGTGTTTTTGAATTCTATCAAAGTGGGATTTCTTAACAAGATCAGCAAAATAGGATAAAAACGATGAAACGCATATTTCATTTAAGAAAGACTCGCCGGTTTTTGTTGTTTTAGTGTACACACGTAACAATTCATTTTTACCGCGCTCTCCAACATAACCTAATATATATACCACATTTTATACTTTTTGCTTTACAATTTTCAAGTTGAAAGTTGCTTTCATAACAAGTCTTAACTGAGACCTAACTGCTAACTGCCTTTGTCTCCACTGCACTCGTTGAACACGCGTTCGAATGCGAAAGCCAAACGCCGGACGCCGCCGTCTCGAGTTCTAACGTGTTCGACGATTGAAGCTGGAGACAGGCAGCTACGTAGGGCTACTCCCTAATCATTCCAACTAGAGCTCGACTTTGTGACGTCATCGTGAAAGTCTTACCAATCAAGCACATCGTGAGCATTATTAGCCCTATATTATCCCATCTAATAAATATCACACTTGCGTCTGGCGAATTTCCCGATGAGTTAAAAATAGCCAAAGTTATTCCCGTGTACAAGGGAGGCGGTGTAACCACCATAAACAATTATAGACCAATTTCAGTCCTACCAGTTTTTTCGAAGATCTTTGAGAGAGTTATTAATGATAGGCTAACCAGTTTTTTTCAGAAGCATCAAATAATAACACAGGCTCAATATGGATTTCAGAAAAAAAAGTCTGCAGAACTAGCACTGATTGAAATAAAAGATAAAATCGTTGGAAATATTGAAAATAAATTGTATACACTTGGCCTATTCCTAGACTTACGAAAAGCATTTGATACTGTGCAACACAATATTCTACTAGAAAAGCTTCAAACTTGTGGAGTTCGAGGTGTAGCATTAAAACTAATCCAATCCTATCTTACAAATCGCTATCAATACGTTTATATCAATAATCACTCATCTAATAAATTGAAAATACAAAACGGAGTTCCTCAGGGCTCTATCCTGGGGCCTCTGTTGTTCCTTGTATATATTAATGATATAACAAATATACCAGGCTCTCCTCAGTTAATAATGTATGCAGACGATACGAATGTATTTTTCTCTGGCTTTACAAAAGAGTGTTTAGAAAATTCTGCAAATGCCTACCTCGTGAACCTATCGAATTGGCTACAAATCAATTGTTTAAGTTTAAATACAAGCAAAACTAAATATGTAATTTTTAAACCAGTAAATAAACCAGATTGCAGCTCTATCAATATAACTTTTGATGGCACCTTATTAGAGCAAGTAAGAGATCAAAAATTTTTGGGTGTATGGTTTTCTGAGGACCTATCCTGGAATACTCATGTCAATAAACTTAAAACTGAATTATCTCGAGTTACTGGCAGCATATATAAAATTCAAAACTTAGTACCAACCGGGTTAAAACAAATGTTATACTATTCCTTATTTTACTCCAAAATTAGTTACGGTATATTGGTCTGGGGAACAACAACAGCTACGAACTACAATAAAATAATTATATTACAAAAGAGAATACTACGTATATGTGAAAACTATAGAGGTGATAAAAGAAACTTAAGCACACAGCCACTTTTTGTAAAATATAATATGCTCAAGGCTAACCAGGTTTACTACTTTAAACTGTTACAATGGATACATAAGAACGAACTGCACACCACCTCAACAAATAGCGTGAGCGCATATACGCTCCGAGATCCAAAGATAAAAATGCCCACCATAAGAACAAATTACGGCCGACAAACTCTAACTTTTCAAATAATTAAAATCCTAAACAACACAGATATGAACATAGACTATAACGCTACTTTCTATAAATTCAAAAGTAAATGCAGAACGCTTCTGGTTGGTGGTGCTATTACATTTTCATTGTGAAGTTTTCTTTCCATTTCTAGTTTCTGAGCTTATCTTATTCGTGATCTCTATGTGTATGAAGTTAGACCAATCTTTTCTCTTGGTCAAAGTTTATATTAGTGACCCACCTGAATGTACATTTATTTGTTGTTGTTGTTGTTTTGTTTTTTTCTGTACAGCATGCATCACTTTGCTGATGTCTAACGTTAATCGATGTGTCACGAAAGTGGTTTTTACTATTTCAGCTGATTGCCTGTGTATAATCTAATCTTCGCTCTGATTTGTTGCCTTGTTGTTTCGTTGTGATTGATAGTGCGCTTTGCCTGGCTTGTGCGATCCTGTGATTGCGGCTTCCAGAGTGTGTATTTTCTGCTTTGTTGCATTGTTGTTGTATATGACACTTTTATCTTTTTTGCCACGGCTGAACTGTTGGGGGGTAGAGGCTCCGTCAGGCACTTGTGCCTTTATCTCTGCCCCCCATGCGGAAAAATATCCGCAAAACAAATAAAGAAAAAAAAGCCATGGGAATGTTCTGAGTCGCTTCGTCGCGCTGAAGGCCGACATCATCGCTTTCTTTAAAAAGGAAGGAAACACATACCAGAGCTGGAGGAAGAACAATGGTAGTGGGATCTGGCATTCCTCACCGATATTTCAAGCCATCTGAACACGCTTAACATAGCTCTCCAAGGAAATAACCATCTCATTTCGGGCATGGTGAGCGCGATCTTCGCGTTCCAACGAAAGCTGCGCCTCTTCAAATTGCAGCTTGGGGGTGGAAGCATAGTTCACTTTCCCACCTGCCAGAAGCTCTTTCCCACCGGCGAAAATCGGAAGACGGTAACTGCGACGTACGCTCCACAGGTTGAGTACCTGCTCTCCGAGTTCCAGCAAAGATTCAAGGCATTCGAAAGTGAGAAGTGTAACTACGATTTGTTCCGCGATCCGTTTTCTGTCGCACCGGAAGACACAGGTCCGACGCTGCAGCTAGAACTCATCGACCTCCAGTGCTCGCCAGAACTGAAGAGTATGCATCGTGAGTCTCAGCTGCTTGACTTCTACAGAAGCCTTGACAGGAGCAAGTACGGAAACCTTGTGGACCATGCATTGAAGCTTGCATCACTTTTGGGAGCACGTATGTCTGTGAGCAGACGTTCTCACTGATGACCCTCAACAAGAACCGTCTTCGATCTTCTATGACGGACATGACACTGCGAGATATGCTAAAGACGGCCACCAGTGCGATGATGCCGGATATTGGAAACCTGTCTGCAGCAAAAAGGTGTAACGTGTGACACTAGGTGCGGCCCGCGCAGTTTCCAATAAACAATTTTTGGCCCGCGTCATGTTTGAGTTGTGCACCCCTGGTTTAGATTATGACGGTAACCTAGCGTTGCTTACCAGTATTTCGCAAAATCGTAGCAATCTTTCTACAACCGACTCATAAAGCCGCTCGTCAAATTTTAGAACGCGCAATTAAGATATTTTGTTGTTGTTCTTTTTGGCGACACGTCAAAACTTTGTCGGCGGCATATCGTAACTTTCTGCTTGTAGCGCGATCGCACCAATGCCGAAACATTCTGCACAATTATTCTCCCGGCTGCTAGGAGATAGAAACCGCCTAATTCTAGAAGTAATCTGGAAGAGTACCTTTAGGAAAACGATCTATTGTCGCGAAGTAGGTTGCAGCGCACTTACGTTGACGAGACGGTACTTGAAAGATAATCCGAGATAGATGCCGACACGGCCACAGCGGAATCACCACTCAAACACAAAAACGAGAAGGAAGGTGTCCGTGAAGATTCAACACGATGTAGCACAAGTTGTCATTTGTGGAACCGATCACTAAACGCACCACAAAAAATTCTTGGGCTTCTTTGAAGAAATCGCTTGCAGAAGCGGAAATTCGCAGCAACCACGCAGGGCGCAAACCACACCAAACTGGATCCGGCCGAACGCATTCCGATATTGCCAACGTCATCCATCAAACCACGTGACCACGCACCTTCTATCACGCTTTCAGCTTAGGGAGAGAGAGAAAGAAGAGAAGGAAAGGCCAAAACAGGAGTGCACAAAAAAAGGCTTATCTTATGGGGCATCAACGTGCGAATTTGTCACTTGTACCCAAGGTTGATAGTGCAGTGAATGCTATGTGTGGCCTTGGGCTCCAAGCAGGTGTCGTGTTCTGCTTCCTCACCAGCTTCTAGACTATAGTCACGTGACCCTGACCGGAGACACGATTGGCCTAAAACATGCATAGCGTCTACCCTGCTGTCAATACCGAGTGAACATACAGCTCAATGCAGCCCAGCTTTTGAACTTCCAAAGAAGCTGTCTAGCTCGAAAGTTACCCAAAACAATGTGAGTTTGAAGATACTATGTTTTACGCCGTATAACCCACATCATAATTTAAAATAAAAAAATAAGCGCGACTATTTTTTTGCGCACGGTGATCCACAAATAAATAAATAAATAAATATGTATATATATATTTTTTACCAATAAATGTAAAATTATGTGTACACTGTTAGATTCGCGTTTTTAAATTTCAAATTTTGTTACGAAAAGTTGCACATAGAAGACACCACGGACAGCACATCTTCCGACTTTCAATACACGATGAATCGCAGACGTTCGCAAGCGGATGGTTACGATGCTGCGCGAACGGTTTTTGAAGGATGCTGCGTAGGGCGCAACACCGGGCTTCGCAGGCGTTCGAAGGAAAAAGGATTCGGGACGACGAAGTAGCGTCTTGCATCTTCAGTAAGCTAACGGTTTGTGTTTTCCCACTCAATTTAGCGGGGAAACACGAACAAAATTAGTTTCACTGCTAGATTTAGCGTGAAAATTGGCGTGAAGTGACATAAGTACCAATTCAATTTCTCGCTAAATTTAGCGGGGCGGTTACTCGATAACGACGCCGACACCGCTTAAATCGGAAACGGGCGCCTAAGAGCTGCGATCTCAAATCCATTATTTGATTAACTCGCTTTTCGATCTTATGCACTTCGTCATAATGTCACACGTCAAACATACAACCAAATTTCATTTGTCGTTGAATCTTCAAAACGCGCAATTGGTTAATTGGTCCAAATACCTGGAATAACTTCACTTTAACGATCTTAACAATAATTAACCAATTATATGGGACTCATGCAATATAGAGCAATCAACTTGTCTTGGCGAGTGCATGACTTATTGCTTGCACGAGCGGAACAGGCCCATACATCATTATCAGGGGCTATATTTGCACCCGTATCTGGCGAAATATGGCCGTATTCACGCACTTAGATGGCCACATCTGGCAGTATTTGCCCACTTATATGGCGATATCTGGGCGTATTTGCTCCCATATATAGAGGTATATTTCCCTATCTGACTACTTATATTATCATAAAT
This sequence comes from Ixodes ricinus, assembly GCA_037355805.1. Taxonomy (NCBI): domain Eukaryota; kingdom Metazoa; phylum Arthropoda; class Arachnida; order Ixodida; family Ixodidae; genus Ixodes; species Ixodes ricinus. The sequence goes on from JAZHYW010021691.1 coordinate 12,844, forward strand.
GGCCGTATATAAAATATATCCGGGCCATATTTGACATTTTCGTACGGGTTAGGCTGGGGCGACATAAGCTTGTTCATAAGAACTTCAGCCTGCATCACCACACTAACGACCAGTTGTGTTCAAATATGCAGTATTCCTTGATGTAAAGCATCTATCAGATGATGAGCCGCTGCATCGTGTGAATGTGTCTCCTCCAAAACTAAATATTTTCCGCAGTATTCACACCTGAATGCCTTGACAGCCACACAGGCGTAGTATCCAGCTACGGTAGACCTGCTAATATATCGACCTAGACTGTAGACGTGCTATATCATAGTCGGTGATATCGAATAAAGGAGCTAGAAGACAGCGCAAAATATTCTGCGCAGGTTATTCGCAAACAACAACAACAAAATATTTATAAAAAATATTTGGACGTAGTAGCTTGTTCTAAAAATACCTACTATTGCCTCTTTCAGAACTCAAGAAATATCGGAGTTGCTAACCATACAATCATCCTCCTGGGCACAATCGCAGTTTGGAAGTGAGAGTAAAAAAAAAAAACCTGCGAAATCAACATATTTTTGAAGAGCTTGTAACTTGAACTTTTTCTCCGAAATCGCTGTAATCCATTAGATATGCCGTTGCTCGTTGGCTGGGAACGAGTATATGTTGTCCTTCGGTTCTCCGGCATAATTGCCCCGGCACTTCGGCACACAACACTTACAAGGCAAAGATCCTTTCATTCGCACACACAAAAATGAAAGACGTTTACAAATCTCTGTAATGCGAAATTAGAGTGCAGCACTTGAGGTATTTTTGATTTTTCGGTATATCCTGCTAAAGAGTTTCAGGAAGAAATATATATATATATATATATATATATATATATATATATATATATATATATATATATATATGTACAAATATAGACATCACTTGATTACTTCAGGTCACGTGATATCGTTACCTTACGTGATCACGTAACCCGACGCGATCACGTAGCCTTCCTTCTACCCGTAACCTTCTTTCTGCGCGTTACCTTACACGTTTACGATCACTTAACCATACATGGTTACGTAATCACGTAACCTTCTATCTGCACCCTCCTCCTCTTCCGTGTCCTCCTCTTCCTTTGTACCCTCCTCCTACGTATCCTCCCCTCCTCCTCCTTCATACCCTCCCTTTCTCCCTGTTGTAACCTGGTTCAGGTGGCAAATATATTTATTTCGAGGAGCCGAAACTAAGCACGTCCGGCCGCCAGGACATACGGTGCCGAACGCCCGAGCTGCCAGCCACGCGAGCCCGTGCACCTGGCTTGATGGTCCCTTCGATGATGATAGCAGGCTGTCTGCTACATCTCCCCGATTACGAAGACTGGAAGCGCTCCGGTGCCATGCGTCTTCGTTGAGGGTACCTTGGAATGGGCTCCAAATTACGGGGTGAACCTCCTGTGCTTGCTGGAGTTGGAAATTCCGTTGGAGACGCAGTGCGTTCCACCGGTGGACTTCTGCTGACCGGAAACAGGAGGCCTTCGGAAGCGTCGGATGTGACTCTGTTCTTTAGGTGGTCAGCATGCACACGGCGAACTTTGAAGTTCTCATCCAGGACCTCGAAAATCACGCTGCCTACCCTTCCTTGAATCACACCCTTAATCCAGTGCTGTTTTCTCAGAGGGTGCTTGATCCAGACTTTTTGGTGAATTGCGAACGAGCGCGAGTTCAAGTGGCAGATCTGTGGAGACCTGGACGGTTTGGCCGAGGGTTTTACCAAATCAAGCACCGTCCTATAGTGTCTCTGGTTCAAAAGTTCGCATGGGGCCTTCCCAGTGGATATATGAGGGGTAATGCGGTATCGCATCAAGAAGTCTTGCAGGCTCTTCCGGCTGTCCTTTCCCTTTGCGCGACGAAGAGCGGTCTTGAACGTCTTCACGAAGTTCTCGGCTTGACCATTTGATTTCGGATGATACGGTGGCGTGAGAAGGTGGTCAATGCCGTTTTGAACCAGAAACGACTCGAATTCGGAACTAATGAACTGAGGTCCATTGTCCGTTACCAACTGTTGTGGAAGACCATGGTGCTGAAATATTTCTTTAAAGGCATCCATGGTCGCTGATGCTTTCGTAGATGTCATCGGTATGACTTCCGGCCATTTGCTAAAAGCATCAATGACGATGAGGTAGTGCTTTTGGTCCAATTCTGCAAAGTCTGCATGAAGGCGATGCCAGGGTGTTCCTGGATCTTCCCAACGATGCAGAGGGACTTGCGGTCGAGTGTCCGATATTGATGCGCACTGTTCGCACTGTTGAGTTTGTTTTTCGATTTCATGGTCCATTCTTGGCCACCAAACATAAGATCGCGCGAGCATCTTCATCTTCGTTTGGCCAATGTGACCCTCATGAAGCAGATCGAGGATATATGGCCTGAACTTGCTAGGAATTACCGTTCGAGCATTCCACAGAATGCAACCGTCCAGCTCGGCAAGTTCTGCTCTTTGCTTGTGGAACGGTTGAATACTTGGGTCAACGATCTTCGTTGGCCATCCTTCCAAGATGCGTGTGCGAACCTGGGAGAGTGTTTTATCCTTGGCTGTCTCCTTGGCGATGTCAGCTGCCCTGATGGGGAGCTTTGCCAGACTTTCGTTGTGGAGTGCGAAGACATCTTCAGACTGCAATTGAATGGAAAACACGCCTTGTGACATCTCTTGGTCAAAGGCTTGATCAGGGCCTTCAGCAAACCGGGACAGACCATCAGCGTTCCCAAACTTTTCGGTTGGAACATACTCGATGGTGTAGGCGTAATTCATTAAAATTAGCGCCCAACGTTGAAGTCTGTTAGCTGAAGTGACTGGAATACCCTTGGTTGGTCCAAAAATGGTGGTCAAAGGTCGATGATCTGTGTACAAGACAAACGTGCGTCCCCAGAGATACTGGTGGAACTTACGTACACCAAAGATGATTGCCAGTGCCTCTTTTTCAATTTGGGCATACTTCCGCTCCGTCTTCGTAAGTGTCTTTGAGGCGTGAGCGATGGGACATTCCCTTCCGTTGATTTTATGGTTGATCACTGCTCCAACTCCCTCTGATGAAGCATCTGCCGCAATGTAGATCGTCTTGTCAGGGTCGAAGTGGGCAAGAGCTTCGGTTGCTGATAGATGCTGTTTGATCCTGTCAAAAGCGTCCACACAATCGGAGGTCCCGTTCCAGGCAGTGTCTTTTCGTAGAAGGGCGTTTAGTGGTGCGGACATCTCGGCCAAGCTTGGCAGGAACTTACTGTAGTGTTGGACCATCCCCAGAAGAGATCTCAGCTGGCTGACATTTTTGGGCTCAGGCATGTTGAGGATAGCTGAGATCTTCTTAGGGGACGGACTGAACCCTTCACCGTGAACCACTTGTCCGAGATATTCTACTTGCTCTTGAAGAAAGCTGCACTTGCTTTTCTTCAGAGTGAACCCGTATTCTTCGAGGTGCTCGAGGACTCGTTCCAGATTCCGAAGATGATCGGAAGTGTCCTTCCCGGTTACAATGATATCTAGATAACAAGCCACGCCATCAAGACCTGCAGTGACCTGGTCTATTGTTCGAGTGAACACGGCTGCGTGCCGACGCAATTCCGAAAGGCATTCGATGGAATTAAAACAGTCCTTTATGGGTGTTGATCACAAGGGCTTGCTTGGCTTCGTCGTCTAGTTCCATCTAAAGGTACGCTGGAGTGGCACATCCTTGCAATATGGCCTTACTTGCCGCAGCTGTTGCAGGATTCATTCCGATATCGACAAGTAGACTCTACGTGGTTGCTGTTGCCACACCGGAAACACTTGGCTGGGGTAGAAGCAGGATGCTTTACTTTGTCGATGTGCAGCGCATTTTGGTCAGGACGATTCATTTGGAGGGACTCCGTTTCAGCTCTGAGATAAGACTCGGCCAGCCGCAGTGCAGTGTCTAGCGTTAAGTCCTTCTCCATTACCAAACGTGCCCGGATGCGTGAATCATGAAGGCCAACAATGAATGCCGTCAAAAGTGAACAGTTCCTGGCGTTGGTCTCCGTCTCATATTCGCAAGTTGCAATAATGGACCGTAATCTTGCTAGGAACTCTTTTACGTTCTCCGATTCTTCTTGACGCGCCGAAAATAGCTTGGCTCGCTCGAACTCCTTGAATTTCCTCGGAGCGAAGTGATCCTGGAGCCGTGTAACGAGGTCTTGATACGTCAGCTCGGAGAAATTCTGAGGCTGAACCAGGGCGTACAGCAGCTGAAACGTCGTCGATCCGAGTGAAGCTATCAATAAATGTTTCTTGTCGACGTCGGCGGTTATCTTCGCGACGTCCAAGCAAGCTTGAAATCTTATCTGATAGAGCTTCCACTCTTCCTTGTCGGAGTCGAACGTCCCAGGGCCATGGAAGCGGTGGGTGCTGCTGTCCACCACGCCTTGGTCATTGGAGCTGCCGCTGGTCATCAGGGGTTCTTGGTTTTCGTCGCCAATGTTGTAACCTGGTTCAGGTGGCAAATATATTTATTTCGAGGAGCCGAAACTAAGCATGTCCGGCCGCCAGGACATACGGTGCCGAACGCCCGAGCTGCCAGCCACGCGAGCCCGTGCACCTGGCTTGATGGTCCCTTCGATGATGATAGCAGGCTGTCTGCTACACTCCCCTGTACCCTCTCCTCCTCCTCTTTTGCCTCCCTTCCCGTCTTCCTTCTTCATACCCACCCCTCCTCCCTGTACCCTCCCTTCCTTATCCTGTGTACCCTCCCCGCCTTCTCCTCTATACCCTTCCCCTCCTCCTTCGTGCAATCCTCCTCCTCCTGTGTACCTTTTCCTCCTCCTACGGTTACGCCGACGCCGCAAAACACGGGAACGAGCGGCTAAGAGCTGCCCTTTAAAACACTAGAGAATCTGGTCGCGGACAGACACAGTGGATATGAAGGCGTCTTTCATATCTGCACTTCGAACGGCGTTTCTACGTTGCCCGTTTGCGTGCAGCTAATAGTAAATTGTAGCAAACCGTTTTTCTCCTCCGCTACGGTATCCGTGAAGAAAACGCCGCAGCTGTGCACGCGCGCCGCCAGTTTTGTCTGCATAGTTCAAGGTCTTGTGGCGGATTACGAAGCGCAATCCGGGTGCTTTGCGGGCTGCGGAAATCGTCTACTAAGATTCCCCAATGTATGGGATTGCCTGGTTGTGAGCCGCCTGCAGTCTGATAAAGTTGCGCCGTCACGTCAAGTCATCTTTTCTTTTTATTTTATTTTAGTGTGTACAACCGGCAACACACTTCCATTTTTGACGCTCAGACCGAACGCATCTTAGATGACGGTGCATGAAAAAAAGTATTTGCCCGGGTTATCCGTAGTGCTGCGTCAGCATCGTCGCAGATGCTCGGCGGTGTAAACCCTCTGCTGGCTTTCCTCGCTTCGCCTAGGAGTAGTGACGTAGCAGACGTAACAAAACAAAGCGCTCAGTCTTCAGTTTTCAGGAAGTGCTGGCAGTCGTGCCCTCGGCACACCACAGCGGGAGGGACTATGTTGAAATTTTAAGAGCCGATTCGGACGCTCTTTCTCCTAAGATTGAAATAAAACGTGAGACATAATTTTGAAGATGCCTACATTCATACTTTTAGTTTCTTTTCCGAATTCAAGGACCTCTTTAGCCTTTCTTTGAAGTGCTGGACACTTCTCGGCTAACGCAGTCAAAAGATACCAGACGACTAAGGCACCCGAACTCTTTCCACAAACCTCGACCTCTAAATGTCACAGCCTAATCACCGTCGGCGGCCTCAAAGAAGCACTTTTTTGTTGTTTATTTGCCTGTTTATCTCTTGCCGTGCGTCCTTCATTAGTTTAATCCGGTGGAAAGGAAGTGGATCTGGGTTCCAGGGAGAGCTCCATTGATTTCCCATCGCGTCCTGTTGTGCTGGTTCTCCTTGCAGGCCCTCTCAATGGATGCTTTTGTAGCGGCCCTTCTCTCGTCGGTAAGGTAACTTCGCGAGTTCCAGACTCCTTCATTTAGCTGCTCCCTTTGTGCGCCGGTCGTCATTTCCCCGGTCATTGTTCTCCTCATGGCACGGCGACCCTTCGGATATTGTGTTCTGTTCTTTCTAACTGTCGTTTCTCCTTTCGCTGTTCCTAATCGGGCTGCCTTTTCTTCTGCTTTTTTAAAATTGCAGCAAATGTAAGGTTATGAGAGTGTCCCGTTGTACTTCATCTCAGCCCCATTATACGCTAAATAACTATCCCCTTGAATTAGTTACGGCCTATAAGTATTTAGGAGTTCATATTACATCTGATTTATTATGGAGGACTCACATTAACTACTACATTACCAACGCTAATCGCATGCCAGGTTTTCTTAAAAGGAATTTTTTTTCGCACCCCAGCCTTTGAAGTTTATTTTTTATAAAACCCTTGTGCGATCAAAGCTTGAATATGCATCATCTGTTTGGGACCCTGGTCGGTCTGTGCTAATTGATTTGATTGAAGCCGTCCCAAATCGTTCTGTTAGATTTATATTTTCGAATTACCATCGGACAGCCAGCGTAAGCACTATGAAGTCTAATCTTTCTCTCTCTGAATTATCAACTCGTAGAAAAGTAGCCCGTCTAAGTTTGTTTCATACAATTTAATTCGCTAATGAGACGCTGCGTAATAATCTAATTATACCTCCTCTTTACGTTTCACCTAGACTTCACCATCAACACAAAGTTGGCATCCCATATGCTCGCACCAACGTCTTTTACCATTCCTTCATACCGTCTACATTCCTTGACTGGAACCACCTACCTGCACCCGTAGTCTCGATCATAGATTACGACCTCTTTAAAAAAAAGCCTTGGAATGTTGTTTTTTTTGTAAACTACACTGATTGTATTTCCGCTGTATCTGTGTCTGTGTTTTTTCAATATATCATGCACCCACTTCCCCCTCTGTAATGCTCACGCCCTGAGGGTAAGGTAAATAAATAAAGAAATATAAAGAGGCGCAAAATTTAATAAATTGGGCTTTAAATGCGTTTCGCGAATGTATAAAAAATGTATGCTTAGCCATTACTGTAGTTGCCTTTTCATAGCAGAAATTAAGCCAATTTCTCTAAATGTGGCAAAATTGCATAAAAATATATAAGGGTGGTTTCATTTGAAATCGAACACGCTTGTCGAGGTGGGTCTTTCGATTTTTTTCGAAAAAATATATGTAATTGCCCCATTTCTGGAAAGAACAAAACCGCTTTTCAAAATTTTTTAAAAAATATTTCGCTTCACAAAAAATTATTGAGTGGAGCAGGGTGAAAATCTGTTTTTTACTCCGTGATTTTTCTACCCAGTTCTGTACGCTGGTATGAATACGGGAAGCATACAAAACTCACAGTAATTTTTTGTGCTCTTGTATGTTATTTCGACTATTTTTTAGTTCAAAGGAAAATATTTTTGTATTTTTGTTTATTGAGGTAAAAATGCCAAACATCGTCTCTTTGACAATCCGGTGACATCTTCAGAGCCTTGTAACTCATGAGTTATTATATTTGTCGCTTACCAAATACTATGCGGGTGTAGCCCTATACATGGGCTATCGACGGGCATAAGTTTAGTTTATTTTATTTTCACTGAATTTTTTATATAAAATTTGAAATATCGTCGAAAATGAAATTAACCGATATTTTGAACACACTTTGTCAAAAAAGGCCATTTTTTATTTCGTTCAATTTTTTTATTATTGCTGCCGATCATATGAACTTTCAATTGGCTTGATGCGATTTCCCCCTTTTTTGTTGTATCTTCTCTAGAAGTGATCAAAATCGCTCCCACGTGACAATGCGGTGACAACTTCAGAGCCTTATAACTCATGAGTTATTTTATTTGTCGCTTACCAAATACTACGCGGGTGTAGCCCTATACATGGAATATCGACGGGCATAAGTTTAGTTTATTTTATTTTCACGGAATTTTTTATATAAAATTTGAAATATCGTCGAAAATGAAATTAACCGATATTTTGAACCCACTTTATCGAAAAAGGCCATTTTTTATTTCGTTCAATTTTTTTTATTATTGCTGCCGATCATATGAACTTTCAATTGGCTTGATGGGATTTCCCCTTTTTTGTTGTATCTTCTCTAGAAATGATCGAAATCGCTCCCACTTTCTCAGAACGGCCAAACTCAGTTTCCGCAGGTCGGCTTCGCTGCAAAGACTATACTGCTTAATTGTGTGTTCAAATGCAGCGGGTAAAGTCATTTTGATTGAGAACACTCGTGCTTGGCTACATATTGTATTTTCTTAATTTTTAATGATGGCAACTGACATTCCTTAGTCTGATAGTTAGCGGTGCAGCGGATGTTCCATTATCCGATGTCTAAAGCCAGGGCACAAAGGGCGGAGAAAGCGGAACGAGCTCTTCATGTAGCCAGACCGGGGTCATATATCTGTGCTATACACAGCTTGTACAGCACACCCGGCCCTTCGCGCTATAGGCCCATCTCCGTTACACCCAGGAAGCATCCGGCATGGGCGCCAATCCATGATGTGTCTTGTCTCGTGCGATCAAATAACCATGTAATTGCCTGTTCTTTATTGTCAGCGTGTATATCAAAAATATGTAATATCACATGCCCCTCTTTTAGAAGGAAAAGCAGTTTGCAGAAAAAAAGTGAGGAAAACGGACTGAGTTTACATGAACCGAAGACAATTTTTTACAGAACACAAACACCAATTGGCAATAAATAGACACTTTTATTAATTAACGCTAATATATTTAGGATGCACTTGTAAAACAATATGTTGTTGTGCTTTAAATAGTCCAGTTCACCAGCAACGCAATATTGGAACTTTTTGACAACGGCATCGGCTTGCCTCTGCGGAGACGATCGAGCGCGGGGGCGAGCTGAACTTTGTACCGCAGCGGTCGGATGCAGCCGAGAAGTTCAACAGCGTGGTAAGTCGAGACGGACAGAACGAAAACTGGAGCCAAAGCGAGCGAGCGGTGAATCCGAGACGGTGGCCCTTCTGTTTGAACGAGTGTGTGCAGTTAAAATAAAAGTGTCGGGTTTTGTTCAAGACTGATCGATATCTCTGATGCCAAGAAGCAACGATTCCCACATGCACAGAAGGCAGCGAAAGCAGTCACTTAATGTCTCTGTAGACTTTTAGTTTCTCCACTTTGTCGCACCGAGCTTAATGCAAAGATTGTACAGCCTCAGGCAGCACGAAAAATGTGTTATGTGTCTGGCCAGCCTTTGGCCGCTCTCCGGCCAGCTCGGCCACTGGCCACCGGAGATCAGAAGATCACCGGCAAGCGTATGGCCACAGACTAACTCAGTTTTCCTTTGGCCACAGGTGATAAAAAAATGATTGGCAAGCGTCTGGCCACAGACAACTCAGTTTTTCTCTGGCCGCCGGTGATAAAAAAGAGTCCGGCAAGCATCTGGCCACAGAACACTCACTTTTCTCTTGACCGCCGGTGTTCCAAAGATGATCCGTAAGCGTATATGCAACTGATGCATCATTTCTACTCGGCCACCAGAGACGAAAAGATGTCTGACAAGCATCTTGCCACAGAGCACTTTCTTTTCTTCTGGCCACAGGTCTTCAAAAAAGGATCCGAAAGTGTGCGGCCACTGATGCATTATTCCTGCTCGTCTACCAGAGACAAAAATGTCTAGCAAGCACCTGGCCACCGAGCACTCTTTTTCTTCTGCCCACAGGTGTTCAAAAGATAATCCGAAAGTGTATGGCCACTGATGCATCAGTTCTGCTCGGCTACCAGAGACAAACCAAATGTCTGGCAAGCATCTGGCCACAGAGCACTCTCTTTTCTTCTGGCAACAGGTACTCAAAAGATTATCCGAAAGTGTGTGGCAACTGATGCATTAGTTCTGCTCGGCTACCAGAGACAAAAAAATGTCTGGCAAGCATCT
>JAZHYW010021692.1:0-74117 GCA_037355805.1 Ixodes ricinus
GACGGCCAGTGTGACCTGGCGACGGAGGCCATGCGCCGGCACCGCCAGTCGCTGTTCTCAGGCTGTGTTTCTGAGAAGGGTCCTGGTGTCCCTTTGAGGACCCCAAAGAGGAATCCTCACCGAATCGTCGGAGCACTGCATGAGCTCGACGTCTTACTGGTCGGTCCCCGTGAGACCCTGCCCCACATGGACATGAACGAGAGCCGTGAGTTTCTCTAGTAGCCATCGGCGCAAGAAAAGGGTGCAAAACTGCGGAGCGCATTGTATTCGCGATGTGAAACACAGTTATTTATTTATTTTTTCCGCAGATGACCTGACCCTGAGCTCGGACTCACCAGCGGTCCTCCGGTCAAAATCGGTCTGGGGAATAATGAGGGGTCTGGAGACGTTCAGTCAGCTCGTGTACCCTTACAACGAAACACACGTGAGAGCGCCAATGCTTGTCTAACGTATTGGGGCATTTCATAAAACGCAATATCAGTTCCTGTAAGCAGCGAACGGGCATGCTGGAGAAGGCTTTTTGCCATTTCACCCGTTCATTTTGATGCAAGCGAGTTTTTGTTTTTATTAGCGTCGCGCTTCGTGCTCTTAACACATTAGCGAGTTTTAGTAGACCGTATTTCCTTGTCCGCTACGCCCCTCCACTACCCAGAACTCTACAGCCAAGGCCATTGGCACGCAGGCCCAGAGGTGGTTTGTTTCGTAGCGGAGGGTTAGCGGAGGGGAAAACACGGTCTACTAAAACTCCGTATTGAAACACGGCTGGTGGCTGTGCGGAGCGTGCATAATTGAAGAAGAATGTTCGAGAACATACTTGGATCGCACAAACTCACTCTTACTCCGTCTTTTTTTATTTTATTTTTGTTCTTTGGAGTTGTTTTGGCGGCATCTGCTTGGGCCATTTCAGCTAAAGACCAGCCCACTTCATGAGTCCCGGCGCGTCTTAACTGAGAATGAAGGCTGATCTGTACAAAGTTCGAGTATCGGCTGAGACTCCCTTATGTCGCCGACTGGTTTGGCAGGCGCGTTTCACCTTTACTCAAGATAAATCGAGCGAGGTAGAAAAACAGTGTCTTCACGCGTATAAGCTAACTGGATTAAGCCTCCCAGTTTAGATTTCAATTAAAGCTTGAGACTGAAATACCGTAAGACTACTCTGCAGCTTGGCAGAATCCGCGTCTTAGAGGAACACCAACACCACCCCCAAATGTTTTATTTTTATTTTTTGGTGATTTATTTTGGCGTCACAAGATTACCCAATCACTATTTTACTACAGCGTCACATACAGTTTTAATAAAGTAAAAAAAAAAACCACAACTGCTCGAAACGGAAACAACTGAAACTGGGCTGTTGCCGAAAATCATGTGGCCGTGGAACATTTTTTTTTCAATCAGCGTATTTGCAGTTTATTAGAAGCCACAAATAATAGATGTTATATTTTGTGTCTATTTTTAATACTGAGTGTGGTGCCTTCGATGACCCACGACTTTGATTGTCTTTGGTGGTTGTATGTAAACCATAAAAACGGCACGCGACTACGTGGAAGAGAATGAGCGCAACTTAACGGCCAGTTCTCGATCGGCGGTTTTCGGACGGAAATAAAACGAATTTTGAGCCGCGAATTGTATTCTTGGTAGTTTGGCTCTCATATGTCATGTACAAACAATAATCTGGGCGAGTAGAAATAAACTGTCAGTGTCCCTCTAATGCTAAGAAGACACTTATCATTAGATTTCAATTTCAGAGTAAAAAATAAGAAAAAGAAATGAAACAACCGAATAATGTTGTTCTATATGTTAAACACATAATTTATAATGCAAAGAAAAACACGAGGTTAAAAATGTTTTCTTTAAAAAACAAGGTTTGAAGAACTCACAGTTCCGTTCCATCTATTTCTTTCTTTTTATTTTCGCGCAATGTTTTTGCGTTAGGACTAACTTCTGGCATCAAACGAGTAGCGGTGATGAAAACGTAAAAGCGTACCGGCATTTAGAACACAGCAATTAGTGCGCAGCAATTGACGATCCGCTACGAAAGAAATAAGACGCTAAGATCCCATCGTCCACTTGTTCCGCTCTGAATGAGTGCCGTGTCTCAGTTTGCAGCGAACAAGACAGAGATCAACGACGCGCCCAGATTCTCGCACCGGGGACTCCTCATCGACACTTCGAGGCACTTCCTCCCAGTGTCCTCAATCGTCGGACACCTTGGTAAGATCCTGCTACCAAAAACCTAAAGTAGACCCTTTTTAAAAGTGCGTGCCATCTGGTGACTGGAGCGCCAAATATCTGGTTCCGCTATGGTTTAATCCACGTACGTACTATGAGCGTGTACAGTCGCTGACGATATAAAAAAGAAACCAGGCGGGAGCGTAGTTTCAAGAAATTCCCGTGCTATCTAACGAAAGAAAGCTGACTTATGATCAAGACTAGACACCAACTCAACTTTGTTACGTCACGCCGCGGTGGTGGTGTCCTCGGGTGCACCTCCGGTACGGGAAAGTGGGCGGAAGTCGCCATGCGGGATCGGCATTCCTGCGTTGTATTGGAAGAAACCACTATATAAGACCTGTCCTTTCGTCAAAACGCCGCGATTGGTGCTGTACCAAGAGAGCTGGTAAAAGCTGTTCAAGAACAGTGTTCCCGTGTTTTCTGCTTGCTCGGTTCGTCCGAGAACGTGGATAGGTGCCGTGAAAAGGAAGCTGAGACGCCGTCGGACTCCGATTGCTTGTGCGGGAAGCACTTTGGGTTGAATTCAGAGATACTTCTGGTTGTCAGATTTATTTGTTTTGTTTTACCACGAAGGCAGTAAGGCCGTCAAGCTGCCCGGACCACCCGCAGGCCGACATTCAGCGCGCCTTAACATTCAAACGGCCGTCTGATCGTTCAAACTGTCGTCTGCTCGTTCAAACGACAGCGGCCAGTAGACCAAACGTTAAGATAAAAAGAGCAAAGTTTCAAAAACCTTTGAGTTTGAAGGTTGTTTGGGGTAAGTAGGCTCGGTGTAAACAGTAGGTACAAAAAGGGGTTGATTTTTGTTACCTGTTGGCATCACAAACTTGTTATGTCTGACTCACCTGGCCCGATTCTGCTTCGGCTTGCGATTTTCAGTACGGAAGTCGAGCAACACAGCTACCATCCACTCTTTTGCAGCCCGAGTGACGTAGCGACTAAGTATAGCGAGCAGAATATCATTGTGTGAATCAGGCTTTCGCGTTATCTGACAAAGCGATTGCAGTCAACTTGAGAGGGGATCTCTGGCGCGCCGGGGCTAGCGCAGCTAGCGCCGACCACCGCTGCCGGCCGTGCCCAAGACGTTGTACTGTATCGAGCCAAAGTAGAAAGGTATTGATAGGGGGACGTAAAATCAACATCAATTCACACTGACACCGACAACATCACATTCCAATGGTTTGTTGCTGCGGAACGCGGCGCGTCTTGCCCACACCCCATCGCGCATGCGTGGCACCTATGGTGCACCGTTTTTTTTGTAATCATGAGTTGGCGTGTTGGGTGATCGGGGGCCATCATAGAGAAATATAGTACTACGTAAAGAGCGGACACTTGCATAGGCCCCAGCGGCCCAATTCAGTGTCAGCGAGCGCACCCAGCGGCCAGTATAATCCCTAGTTGAGTGTTGAATGGATGGATACACGCAGTAACAACTGGCCAGATGAATGAATGGATTCAAGGCGAATTCTGGCGATATTTTTGTATCGGGCAGTAGCATGCGCCCTCTAGTTTAACGAGTCAGTGTTATTGTAACTAGCGTGGTTTTTGTTTAAAATATAATTGTTTTATAAGCATACCTTAATTGTACTGCAGAAGAAAAGTCATCCAGCGCTACATATAATTCAAACTGACCGCACACCGAAAAAGAGATATTTTCACATTTGTGCTAACTCTCTTGAAGGGACGACACCAGGGATTGACAAACAAAAGTATTTATTTTTGTAACTATGACAAGCAAAACAAGCATCTACTCTGAAGACAAGGAGTGATGTATGTTATTCATACATTACAAAAATAACAATACACATGCAAACTGTATGAATAACGCGTCAACAGTTGTACACTGGAAAAAAAGTACTGTATTACAGCGAGACTTATAGCGACTAACGCAATATGATGGAAGGCATTTAAAAAAATTACCGTACAAGTTCCATGAAAGGCGCTTGCACATATGACCATGTGCTGAATGGCGCTTGCACATATGACTGGCCAGTGGCTTCTAAATTCAGTGACCGAATGCAAATGTCCGTCAACAAAGAAACCACAGTCACAATACTTGTTACATCTACCGCATACCATGACCGCAACGGAAGAATGATTAGAAACCTGCACGAGACAACAAGCCGCGGAACCAACTCAACCCACAGAACGAGGCAAAAGACACAGACCAAGCAGCCGAAGTATCCGCCCCCCGTCGAGTCCATGACTCCGAAGCCGACCGTCGTGCCGCAGCCATAGCCACAGCCGTTGAAGTCGTTTTTGAAAGTTTTCAAATTTCGTAATAATTTTAAAAGTTTACTCTATAAAATGAAGTAATTTATTAATATTATATATCTGACAAATGTTCAAAATAAGTGGCACTGTTGCGCCTACTAACGGCCAGTAGAGTCCCTAACTCCTGGGCCGCGAAACGGCTTGAGTGGCCACTCTTTACATAGTACTATATTCCTCTATGGGGCCATTTCATTGGCTCTTGGATTTTAATCGTTACTTCCCTCTTGGGCGGCAAACGATTGCAGAGTCTATACCGATACTAAACTTGGCTTTACTCTACGTCCAGGCGCAGCCGACGCTACGAGCTGGTGGCACCGATCAGGGAGTGTCGTCGGAAGTGCACCATCACGGTTTTCGTCATGTTTTGTGATCGCTGAACCAATCATATACCGAAAATATTTAGTGACTTACGGTTTGGACGCTGCTTGATTGGTCTCATCACCTCGTATACGTCGGCTCCTTCTGGATGTAAGCTGAAAAGAAGTATAGTAGTGCTCGGTGAAATCAAATAAAAGCCACTTATCTCTCGCAGAAACTCATCGGACGCCCGAAAAGTAATCGCTCAGCCTGCCGACCGCGTGGTTTCAGCCACGCTTCACTTTTCCCTTTGCATGGAGGGCCTCTTCGATCGGCGCTAGTACCGGCTAATGTCCCTTCCTACTTCTTTTTACGAGTAACGACAACCAATACAGACGTCAAAGCACAATCTGCTGGAACTAAACGGCGTTATTCATTTCAGTCCTCTGCTGTGTGTCTGCTATGCCGTCTGCTTGAAAGACTTGTTTTCAAAGATTAATCGCGTAATGCGAAATCCCACTTTGGCAGTATCCAGCTGCTACGCGCAATGTTGGATGGTCTTAAACACTTGCACCGTGCTTATCTACTTGGCGGTTCGCCGAGTACTGGTCGCACCTTCTTGACGGCACCATTCCACCCGCATTAGGCGACCGTGCTACGGCTATCGCTTTCGTTTTTCGTACATTGTAGGCGGAAAATATGACTTTTTTTTATCTATGTTCAATAAATTAGAGACGTTTGCTCGGGGTGTTTCGTAATCGTATTACATCATTTTAAGAATATAGAAACATAATTTGTATTCGTTGGGTTTTTCTTTTTTCTCACTGTGGCCAAGTGCTTGGGTCGGTCTTTGTTTTTTCTCCTTATATTTCGAGCTTATTTTGTATAAGTTTTGTGTTTGTGATTTCAGCTGAACCGCATTGCCATAGCACAACTGGCGCTCTTTTAGGTTCGGTAATGAAGTTTGCCGGCTGACAGCAGACATTGGCGCTCTCCTAGTATTTCCACGCATGGCCAGAAACTCGCTTCATTGTCGGAATAGCAGCCCCTATACTTGATTTACCTTTGAGGTAACCGGAACCGAAGAAGCCACGTGCTCGCCAGACACATCAAGCAGCTACCTTTTATTTCTCCGCTCTCTGCGTATGAGCGTGAGCAGAGACGTTTTGGTGCAAGGCCGAAGGTCGATTAATCCGTCAAGCATCTATATATCTTCCTCCGCCTTTTCCTCTAAAGGGGCGTTTACGCGAGTGAGAAATCCTTACAGGGATGTGCGTGACGTCGACAACAGGGCCAATTTCCCCCTCTGCTTTATCGTGCACTCCGACAAAGTGCCGGGAGGAGGAATGTCAGCATTTGCAGTTCATTTGAGCGGTTGCCACACTTGACACCACCGCAGACGAATTTCGCGAACTCTACGTTTGACATGGAATAGATGACCGATAAAATACAATTGAAAACCAACTGATTGGTCACCAAAGCATGAATTTTTGTTTCGCCCTCCGCCACGCAGCTGAGGTCATAGCGCCGCATCGCAACAAACCTTGACGTTTTCGCCGCGTGAGGCAGCCGCCGGGAAGAAATGCCCGGGATTTCTCTTTCGTGCGAATGCCGCTTTAGCGGTGAGTTCAATCGGTGCCAAAAAGACATTATCGGGGGCCTTTGCACTTGCTTCTTTTACGTTGTAAAACGTCGTCGATGGTGCCAGCTGAACGAGTAGGCCCAAGCACGGCGTCGACTCATTGATTTGATACGAGTTCCAGTTGAATGCTGACACACAACCCTGTGGACAGGCAGAGTCTTCCATCTCCTGCACCCCCAGTGTCGTCTTCAAGACTGCTCTTTTACAGCGCAGCTGTTAAGGGCTAGTTTCTCCAGGATCCTGTCCGCCAGCAAACAAATGATGTCACAAAGCTCTGGGCAGCTACCGCCATCTCACGAGCGACGACGGCAACCAGACAACCAGCTTGCCGGTTGTCTGGTTGTCGCCGTCGCTCATAGATAACGGTAGCCTTCCCAGCCTTTCCACTCTGGCTTGCCGACTTGCGGCCGGCCATTACTTCATTCCCACCATAGTACACCTTAGCTGGTCTTCCTTCTTCACGAGAGTGGAAAGGCTGAAAGTCTTTTTCAGACTTCCATGTACCGTTTTGTACACGGGATAACATTAAAATAGATTTGCATTGCGTCGTTTACGTCGCAATAAAAAATTCATTTTTATAAGGTAGCCGCAGTAGATCTTACGCTACAAAGGCTGGGCACCAAGGAGCGAAAAATTTACGATTTTGACCCGGCGGCGTTCGCTCTGCGCAGGGCATCAGAAGAGTGACGGTTGCGCCGCACTCAAAGCGAACGTGCCACCGGGCCAAGTTCGTGGGTTCTTCGCCGCATATTCGCTCTACGCAGTTGAGCCTTAAAACAAGCCGGAAAGATTGTCGGTCGCACAAAGAAAGTTCCAACTTTCACCAAACCTGTATTGAGCTGGTAGGGTTTACATAGTGAAATTTCAAGGCGTAGTTTTGCTCCTGTAAAAAATGAGACTAACAGACTTGAGAAACTCAATGTCGGACATGTTCGCATTTGACCGAGTTAGCGATAATGGAAATTCTTGAGCCATATCGCAAAACAGGCAGCGAGTAGACGACACACTCTGCTGTCTGGTACATGGGCCTATCGAAACACGGCGCCCCAAGTTACATTCAACTCGGTCGTCTGCTAACATAACCGCCCTTGACTGTGGCAAGGTGTCATATTTTGCATGATAAAAACGGCGCCCTAAAATTTCACAACTTAAAACCCACCCTCTCAATGCTTGTTCGGTGAAAGTCCGACTATTTTATGAGAGGCTCCGATTTTTCGGCTCATTTTAAGTAGTAAAAAGGGCCCCTTTAAAAATCTTCTTGACGAATTGGTCGTTGGACCTCTCTCAAAATTTCCTGAGAAATAAACATTCGAAAGCATTTGAAAATAACATTATATTCCTAGTTTTCGTAGAAGAAGTATATGGAAAGCAGAAAAGGTCATATCTGAGTCTGTAGCAATGTAGAAGTTTTTGAAAGACGCTGCCGTTCAGTGGCCATTTTGCTCGTGCTTCCGTGCAGGACGCGATGGCGTACAACAAAATGAACGTGCTGCACTGGCACATTGTCGACGACCCGTCGTTTCCATTCGTCAGCGAGTTGTATCCAGATCTGAGCAAGAAGGTAAGTTAAGGGTGGCTTGAACGTAGTGTTATAGAAAATTTGTCATACATGCTTACGCGAGAGAATTGTGTATGCACCGGAAAACTGAGGAAGACGAGATGAGAGTGCGCGCGGACGTTCGAACTCCGAGCTCTGATTGGACTGATTAGTGGGTAGGCCTGAAGCTAGCTGCCTTTGCCTCCACTGCACTCGTCTAGCGCGTTCGATTGCGAAAGCCAAACGCCGTAGTTGCGCGTTCCAACCCGTTCAACGAGTGCAGTGGAGATAGCTTGAGGTCTACCCACTAATCAGTCCAATCAGAGCTCGGCGTTCTCACGCCCCTCTCCTCCTCTCCCTCTCAGTTTCTCGGCGCATGCGTATTTAGGCGGCATAAAGGTCTTGCAGATAAAAAAAACCCTGTCTTTCCTGCTATTTTTTATATAATATAGAAAGTGTGTAGCTAAAAGTACAGGTGTGATGAAAAGGTCTTATTATTCGGGTCACCAACTAAATTAAGAACTGTCGGTGTTCATGAATTATCTTTTTGATTGAAACACAAATAATGGCTAATGTCCTGTTTCTCCTAACTGTGACCCGCAGTGTACCTCAATAGCAGGATTCACCACCTTCGGTGGAAAAATAAGTAGCATAGTTAGAGCACACTAACTTACCGCTGTGCATTATTAATCCACGCGTACGATTCCTCCACATATGTTCTCGTAGGTTTGTCTGAACTGGCGCCCTGAACAAAGTTTTGGAAGACCGAAGAAGCGATATAGCAGCCCCGTTGTAACATTAATTAATTTGTTATAAGCGTTTAAATTGTTTATAACGGTTATTATAAGCTACAGCACTACAGGATACACGAAGCATTGCCTTATTGTTCCGGGTATAATAGAGTGGCTTGACTCGAGGGATGAAAACAAATACCTTATATATGGCCAAAAGTCACGTCCAATTATTCGAATAACCTGTTCAGCACACCTGCAAACGATAGATATCTTTGATTTTTTCGTGTAGTAGCTTTGCGCCGGTTGGAAAGTTATTAGGACAATTTGGGGCTTGAACGCTCTGCCTTTTATTCGAACATATAAGCACGAGTATACCAACCTTACAAAGGAAGCAGAATTCTGTCGTTCTTTAACTTCATTAGAAAACGAAACTCTTTTCAGCAAGGGAGAACATATACTATGTCAAGAAATAGGACATATCAAAATAACGTATTTGTGAAAGGCGTCTGTGATGTCAGTAGAGAATTAAAAATAATAGTTGAATTTGTCTTCGTCTCTACACCCGGATGGATGTACTGGAAAAGGGCCACAAATTCTAACGAGGAATGTGCCGTCGTTAGATATTCTTTTTGTTAGTGGCCGCAAGGAATCAATTATAAACACAAACAAATAAAAAACAACCGCGATGAGCGAACGATGCAATGAGCCATATTAACTCTTGCAAAGCTTGTTGAGCTGTCGTAATCCTGATATTGATTAAGGCATCTACGTAGTCCGAGGATTTCCTCGAGACGTTCGTCAAAAGCGGCTCATGAATTGGTGGTAGGGAAATGCGTCGGAATCGGCTTCGGTTGAAATCCAGTCAATACTCGGCGAACATTGGGTTGGTGCTCTTGTCCAGTCACTGCGGCAGCGAAGATCCACGGGAACTAATATTTTTTTTGGGTTGCATCACTTCGACTGTACGTTACCACCTACCAGGGCTTGTCCATGATCAGGGTTCCGTGTATTCGGTGTTTATTTTTCGTCGCATTCGGAGATGTCTCTTCGAGGTTTAGTACATCCCACAAAGTACGTGTTTTTCCATAGTCAATTTTGTGTGGCAGACAAAGGATCGAGGTTTAGCGGGAATTATGGTGAACAAAGTAGAATTCTCCAACTACCAGGGACATGCGCGAGACCCGAATAATCGAAAAACGACCCGGTACAGATGAGGAAAGGCTACTTGGTGGAGGGTTTTAAAAAAGGGGTAGCCTCGCGGACATCTCAGTCGGGCCTCTGACCTGGGTAAACGCAATATGAAACTGTAAATAAAAAATATATATATATATATTGTTTTCGCGTGATGCTTTTGGTTTTTCTTCTGTTTTATTCGAGTGCAGCTCTCAATCAGTGGTTTTTTCGGTTTTTTGCGTTCTTGATAAAAGCGACTCGGGATTTAATTATCGAGTATTTACAAAAACATGAATTTCTACCTATGAAGAACACAGGATTAAGTACCGCCGGTACCTAATTTAAAAAAAAAAATTGTGTATGACGGCGAGATCAGGAAAAGAACTTTGCTCACTTTTCTTTATTATTTATTACGATTGTTAGAACACTTAGAGGAACGAAAAACAGTGTTGCCTACATTATGAATATGTTGGATTTGTTTTGCGCAGTAGCGAGTGAAATATAAAAAAAGAAGCATGCCTTCACGGTTGGGCAAAAAATTGTCCCTACCTCTCCGGAGCATGGTCCGCGGACTATGGATGTCTGAAAGGTGTAATTTTGCGCGGTCTATCAACCGAGGCGGAATATACGGAAATTTTCATGATCTTCCGTTATGACGTGAAGAAGATTGTGAATGTGAAAGTATGTTAATGATGGTTAATGTCTGACACAATTCTTTTTGTGAACTAAGAAAGCGGATATGTATCAAGGTGTTCTGTGGATGAGGAGATTTTCACGTCCCCTAAGCAAGATGTGCGGACTATGAACCGGGACTATCTGAGCATAATCTCTTATACTTGACCCCAAATTTTCACTTGCGGACTATTCACCGGGTGTAGACGGGAGCCCAAAAATACGATAGCCGTTTTCTCAATCACATTCACTGGACTTATTTATTTTTTAATGGGAAAAGAGTAAATTCTGGGGAGTCAGATTGACGTTTGAGATATTAATGCCCGGTTACACTTCATGTTAAGAACTCTTACCAGCGTGCTGTATATCACAGGCGCGAACGTGGAGTTATAGAAGTGTTTTGTTTTGTTTTCTGCACCAGGTCTTGTGGAAACCAAGCCTAGTACAGATACACCACGCTCTCGAATTTGTTCCTTTGATAGCGCTCGACGCAATTTGTAAGATGGAGTTAGTAAACAATGAGAAACATGATTCTTCATGACATAAATATTCGTACACCTCTGCGTTTTATATTGGTACATTTAGACTACATATAGATTCTGGCTTGCATTTGGCGCTATGGAGGACGAAGTAGTTCTCGCTGTAAAAACCGGTTGTTGGTCAGGAAAGTTTCGAAAATGCAATTTATCGATTGAATCTTCCAACCGAATGCCCCAACGTTTCGACGTGCAGGGGGCGTACAACGCCGAGACCCACACGTACAGTCCGTCCGACGTGTCCCGTGTCCTCGAAGAAGCCAGGAAGCGAGGAATCCGAGTGCTCGCAGAGTTCGACACGCCAGGTGAGTCCCAGTTCCCAGTCGAGCAATGGGATACGAAATTTGCTTGACTGCGCTGACAGCAGTGGTGAGGCGGTCGAGGCCGTATCTTGGTCGGCAGGGAACGGAGGCCATCAATCGTTCGCTGCCGAACGAAAACGAGGGAATTCGTCTTTTGGCCGGGAGTCAGCAAACACATAGCTAGAGTCGACAGCCTTACCGTCTGGCAGCCGGTAAGGCTGCCGAGTTTGTGCAACTGAACGTGTACAGTTCTCGGAAACGATGATCCCACCTTTGACAGCGTATCAGCCTATCAGGCAAATAAGTATACAACAGTCCGATAGCGCTCATAGGCGGCAATATTAACCCCCATTTATTCGGGTGAAACTGGGTATATAGAGATGCTCAATCACATGCCTTCTGAAAACAGAACAACATAGCAAACACTTGGACGTGCTACCAAGGTGAAGTCGCTATATTCATGTGGATTGCGTTTGATACAACAGGAATAACGCGTGATTCATACTGTCATGATTAAAGGTCGATCCAAACATACACCGAAGCGATGAACTAATACTATGCACCTTTTCATTCTAAGTCTGAAAATCGACGAAATCTTATTGCCACACCAGCGCATGGGCCGAAACAATTTGCATGGCGAATTGCTAGGCAATTGTGTTGCATAAGTGAAACGTTCTACCATCACAAACGTTTAGTGATACTCTGAGTTTCCAGGCGCTCCGCCTGCGTTCCGGGCGCTCTTCGTCAGATAATTGAACGCGTGCATGTGCACACTTGATAGTTGTTCCTAGAATGAAGCGATGCTACCGCTAATCGGGCTGATAAATCTAGCGATATTCGAGAGCCTTCCAGGTGGTAAGCTCTTCCACGCCTACCCCACCCTCCCCGCCTACGCCTTTGGTCACATGACCTCCCCGTTAATCAATCAGCGTCCATCAGCCCACTCCTTCTCTCCCAGCCGATAACAATTATAATGAGTGTCGAGCCGCATTGACATTTAACTGGACTTGACGAAATTCCCAACAAATACTCAAAGAACATTTCAAGTTAAAACGTGTCACAGGGTGTCAACTTTGGCATCCGCACTGTGTCCGGCAGAAACCTACCGGACGCAGTGAGGATACCCCGCAGGGCTTTCCCGCCAAATGGCACATCAACTCGCGGTGATGTGTCGCGACACGCGCAATAAATAAAACAAAAAGTGTCGTGACAGGCTGAAACGGCACTAGCTTAATAATCTGTATAGTCTGGCGTCAATCCCCGCCTGATGCAAACGCTTTTTTACTGGAATAACCCCCCCCACACGCACACACACACAAACACACGCACACTAAAAAAAAGCCACGTTTTTACCAGGCTTCGCCTTCATCGAGCCTTCACGAAATGTCCAACACCTAGCCAAAAAACGTTACACGCTAAAATGGCTAGGTGGGCTAGTTGGTCTATGTTCATCCAGTTGAAAGTGCCTCAGAAAACGGAGACAAAGAAGACACAGGCAAAACACACAACGTCGAGGCGCGTTATTTGTGCTTGATTTGATCAATTGGCTGTACGCAGGCAGAAACACATTAAACAATAACACCTCGTTTAACGCGGCGTCTGGCTGTAAGGCCCCCTTATTTCAGCGCCATCTCTCATCGTCCATGCGAAGTGCGAAGTACGCCGTACTCGGGACTAATTAGTCCGATGCGCAGGCTCTGCTCTCGTCGCGTTCGCCTATTCCTGCTGATGTTCAATTTGACGACGTTTGGACTTATTATGAGCACAACTTTGCCACTTCTAACGTAAAACGTTCGTTGCCTCTTTTTTTTTTTTTTTGAGGGGGGGGGGGGTTTAAAACGTTTGTGAAGCCGCCGATTCCCTCAATGTTTATTGGCTGAGTCAGGTGATGCCGTCACGCCTCTTATTTCGAACACCTCCGACATTTTGAATGGGGAGGTGGGGAGGGGCGAATTTAACGACTCACAGTAAAAAATCGTTTGTACCAGGCGGGAATCGAGCCCAGGCCATTTAGTTTATTAAGCGAGTATGTTTCTTATGTGTCACGGCACATATTTTATTTGTCATGCTAGATTGCACTCGTACATGAAACATTTCGCTCAAACTCCAGGTTACAAGGTGATAAGGTGAATATATGTTTATACACAAAGTGATTGAAATGAGATGAAAACCTAAGAGTATTATCTTCCTGAACCGCTGTCCTGGACCACATTTGCACTCACGGCACTTCACAAACACTGACAAACAACGTTTTTAAGTACACAATGATCTTAACCATTTACATATATTAAAATCTGGAAGTCGTAAGCACGCATCAAAATGGGGAAACCATCCATGCACTGGTTGATGAGCTTCGTAAACACTTACTTTAGCAGTTTTTCTAGAAAAATGGATTTAAAGGTGCGTGGTGTGTCGGCATTCCTGTCAATCATCCCGCATCTCCAGAGGCTATGATGGCTTATCAACACGAACAAATCATAAGGAATGTTTGTGTCGGTGTTGACGTGTAGAAAACGAATACAATGGTCTGTAATATCTGTCCTTTTAAAGATTCGTTGGAGGACATCGCAGAACACATTGCTGTGAGTTGAGGTGCTATTTGGCGGGAAAGCCCTGCGGGGCATCCGCTCTGCGTCCGGCAGATATCAACCTGACACCCTATGACAGATTTTTAAAGCCCGGGTTAGCACCGGTGTCTCCATTCCAGGAATGGCTACTGAGTGTGCATGCCACGGGTTAAGCGCTAAACTAATCAATGAAGATCGCCGAAAACGTGCATGCTAGATGTTTCAGGTGCAACACCAATGCCCAGCATTTTATTGTGCATTTTTTATTTACTTGAGCCGGTTTCTTTACGGTGCTGTTTTATGCGCATGCTGAAATAGCAGCGCACATTTCGGTGGACATGCCACCAAAGCGTGCGCTGCCTTGAGTTTGTGTTTTTGTGGCTTCTTTGTTGTCGCGCCCTTCACGACGGTAAAATCGCGGTTGGAAACTAGTTCCGAAAGCTGCCCGCGTTTCACACGCGGTGAGCGGAGCGGTGTCATCGCCTAAATGAGTATCTTCAGTCTCGTTCACACTTGCGGAAAAGTCTCTTGCCACCAACCAAAATTAGTTGTCGGAAAAAGACTGCGCCGTTCAGATTTGTTGCCACCCGCCGCTTTCGCGCGGATCCGGTCTCTCGCGGATAAGAGAGCAGGCTCCCCCTGGCTCGAGCGGTGTTAGAAAAATTGCTCTTGCAGACTTCCTCTTGCAGTTAACCCCAACCTGCAGTGCTGAGATAATGCCTCACATTCTCTCGGCGATACGAGAAAACAACGAGAAAACGAAGACAACGTGTGTACGCACCGCTCGCACCAATTTTATTCGAGATCTTCCTTTTCACTCATTTCAATCATTTTTTTTTACCAGGCAAGATGGTAGCTGGGGCAAAAAGCCGCATAACGTGCAGCTTGACAAGGCCCCAGCTCCAAGACAGAAGTGCGCGTACAAGGCTTTGTTCACATAGTCAGAGCTAAAATAAAAACATTATTCAAGTTCAGAAGGACGCAAAAGAAAACAATCACGAGACTCCAATGTAACATATAGCATCAGTTGCAACAGCACATATACAGCACGAAGCCTGAAGTTCACAAGGTCGACAGTATTGTCATTAAAGCTTCAAATGGTGAGCTATGGCTTAAATTCGTTTTACATTCCGCTTGTTAAAAGAAGATGGTAGTATGTATGTAATCGATGTCAGTCCATAGTTTGTCCGGGGGGGGGGGGGAGGGGGGGTACACTCCACTCTTCACTTCGCCGTGTGTTGTAAACACTAGTATTTTTATTTAAATTTGCTATTTCCATAAAACAACTATGTTTATTTTTTGTGCTGGTTTATAGGATACTAGAAGGCGGTAGTAGTGGAAGTGTGTTATTCTGAGAATATTATATCGGGCAAAAAGCACATGTATGGAAAAAAATAAGATACATTTGCAACCACTCTTAGAGTTTTTTTGGCAGAGTTAGAAGTTTATTTATATTTCGAATCGCATTGTGGTACCCCGTACCAGGTGGCAATATTAAAAATGTGACTGTACGAGGCCAGAAAAAATTAACTTAACAAATGGGGTAAACACTGTATGTTATCGGGACAGAGTACTAACAGCTTTTCTTTTTTTAATGTATTGTATGTGCTCATTCCATGGCAAATTATCTGAAAAGATTACACCTAATATCTTGAATGACTTTACTATCTCGATTGCTTCCCCGGCTATTTTGATATTTAGGTTAGAATGAAGTCACGTTCTTGACTCGGAACAGCGTGCACTTAGTTTTGCTTATGTTGATACGTAATGTATTTATTTCTGTCCAACTATGTAGCTGCGAAATCATGCAATTCGCCCTTTTCACGATATCGTCACATGAAGCGCCTTTCAACAATATTGTAATGTCATCGGCGTAAGCTATGATTGCCCAATCTGGAACACTGTGTTCAATGTCATTAGAAAATAAAAGAAATTAATATTAAAGGACCTAAACCTCTTACTTGGGGTACTCCTGTACGTACCGTTTTGTAGTTGAAACTGAATTATTTATTTGAACAAATTGTCTTCCTTCATCCAGATATGACTTAGGTAAATTGAGTACATGACGCAGAATACCATAGCATTGTAACTTTTGTAGAAGTATGTTGGGATTAACTAAATCAAAGGCCTTGGAAAATTCTATGTATGTCGCTAATGTCGGTAGTTTATCTACTATATTATTTATGATGACTTCTTTTTCGGCCAACAGAGAGGGTTCAGTAGACCTGACTTTTCTGAGGCCGCGCTAACTGTTCGCAAGGAAAAACGCTCCAAATATGCCGACAGTTTATTATGCAGTATTTTTTCGAATCCTTTAGAAAAATTAGAAAGTTTGATTGGCCTATATTTCTCCGACATGTTAATATCACCACCCTTAAATAACAAACCACCTTAGTAAGTTGCATAATTTTAGGAAGTACACCCAAAGACAGTGAAAGATTAAATATAAACGTAAGTGGTGTAGCCAATAAGTCAATAACAAATTTAATTGGTTTAATATTCAGCTAATTTACATCGGCCTCCTTGCTATTTTTTATGCTTCGAAATTCCAACATTACCTTATTTTCATCAGTTGGGCTTAAAAAAAGGCGCGTGTTCCTTAATTTAACCGCAAGGGTCTTTACTCTTTGTAACAAAGGGAGTGCTGGTGGCTAAGTTTTCCAGGTAATCATTGAAAGTATTTGCGAATGACGTGCCAGACAGCTTTTGCCCACAGTGTACAATTTCTGTTAACGCGTCTTTTGTGACCATTAGGCTTTAATACGCGGTTTATATTTTCCAAACTTTATCTGGCTTATTTTTTCTAATGTTACCAAACAGATTGCAATAATATTCCTGCTTTACTTTTCTCACCTGCGTATTTAGCTTGTTTCGATTTGTCTTTAATTTTACAAGATCATGATTGTCTTTAGAATTTAGAAATTTAGTATATGAACTCTTTTTTTAAATATTGTTTTAATAAATTATGGGAATCCTATGGTTTTGTTTGCACTCTTGCTAGGCTTTATGAACTTATAAGGAAAGCATTTGTTATAAATGTCTTGGAAAGTTTCCAAGAAAAATTCATACGCTGCACCAGGTGAATCATTGTCACAAACAAGGTCCCAATTAGCGGTACCAATGAGGTCCCTTAATGACTGCAGTCTTAGCGACGTGATGTTAGGAATTCTAAATCCTTCTGATTTGTATTTGGGAGCTGATAAGCTCATGTCAACAAGAAGAAAGATGGGTAAATGATCACTAATGCTGCATCTAATTAAACTTGATGCATAAATATCTTCCTGGTTGCAGTTTGTAATGAAGTAATCAAGTAAGGTACATCCATTTTCTGTTATTCTCGTTCCATCCGTAGTAACACATTCAAAACCATTTGATTCGACTACTGAACATAGTTCATCATGCATAGTTGATGTTTTTAAGAGATCTATATTAAAATCACCTCCCAAGAAAAGGGTATAATAATTATTATTATTAACATAACCGAATACTGTAGGCGAAGCGCAAAAGTAAACTCACTCACACTGAAAATACACGCACACCAGAAAAACGGTCAGCGCGACGTGAGTGACCGTTTTTCTGGTGTGCCTGTATTTTCAGTGTGAGTGAGTTTACTTTTGCGCTTCTCCTGCAGTATGAATATCCAACTCGCCCAAGCATTCATTCTAAGAAACAACAGAATAGTTTATCAAGTACAGAAAGCAGGATGTTAACATTTCCAAAGTGAGGTTAATACAGCACACTGGAAACGTAGTTATCACAGAGTACTGACAATGATTCAGTAGAGTCACTCAGTTCCGTAAAATCGGGAATAATGCAACAATTCAAATATGATTCCACAAACATTGAAACACCTCCCCCTCTTCTAGCATTTCGTCATATAGAAAAATGTTTGTAATTAGGCAAGAGAAATTCATTTGAATCAGTAGTATTCCACGTTTCAGTGGACATAAGTACGCTAAAAGAAAAACGCATGGTATCAAGAACTTTAATGTCATCAACTTTCGATAGCGTGGAGCGTACATTCATGTGAAAAAAGATAACACAGATGGATTTCGGTTACTTATAGGATTAATGAACTCTACAGGCTGAAGGCATAAATGAGATAACAGAGAACTTTCCATTAAAAAGAAAAGAAGTGTGATGCTGCACGTTTCTTTCCACTTTATATCGAACCAACTCAAGGTCGTCTTCGCTTTCGATCCAAACTTTAGCCCGCAGATTTTTGCACAAAGATTTTGCGCTCCTTGTGCAGCACAAACCTGTATCCCTTTCCAGTTGGCTTAGTTTTTATCTGCCAGAACAGTCTGTTGTTTTGCGCTGTCATCTTCTCGTAGGTACGCACGGTCGAGTTTCGTTCTTTCAGAGCGGCGTTCTTCTGCAACCACATGTTCCTTGTTACACGTGAAGAAAACCGGACCAGAACAACTGGCACTTTTTCAGATTTGGGTGGCAGTCTGTGCACCGATTCGATGTCTTGTTCGGTCAACTTGGGCAGTTCTAGCAGATCGGAGAGTGCGTTTAGTTGTTAAGTAGGTGTTCTTTTTCGGTTTGAGCTAACCCATGCACTTAGAAAATTTGATGCCTACTGTATATATGTTCCAAGTCGTTTATTTCCCGTTTGAGCTGCTTAACTTCAACATCGTTTCTAGATTCCACTTCTGTGACACGTCTTTTTTTCAGTTCTACTGTCTCTTTTCCTTGTTCTTGAATTTGAGAGAGCAGCTAGTCGTACTTATCGGACACGAGCTGAACTGAGCGCTCATTAGCATCAAAGGTGGCTTTCGTTTCCATTAGTGTATCAACTTAGCATGAAGCGTCAAAATTGCAGATAATTTTTTGTTAATATCTGTTAGTGTACAGCCATCATCTTGCACGTTGCTCGGCCCCTGCTCTTGCCTAGCCTGGGTTACTTCTCGTTTTTCCCTTTTAACACGTTGGGCGTTTCCACGTTTTCATAGATTCAGCTTTTTTTTTTCTTTAAAAGAGTTTTCAGTGACACCCGAGCATGTTCCGAGGTTATAACTGAAATTGCAAGCGCTGCAACTCAGAACAGTGTTGTATCGGTGAAGTGGTTCATTGCACACGACACTTATATTATTTCTATGTTCAGACATATCACAGATATATCTTATCAATCCACGAGAGAAGTTTTAGCAGCGACAGCAGCGGCACCAAACTGTTGCGTAATTTTTTTAAACAAATTGAGCACCAACCTGCAAGCGTAAAAACGCTAAGCTAGTGTGCGACGGTGCTGCCGCTGCCGCCGCGAACTGCCTTTGGTGACCACGACCCGAAGACGGCTTTTATAAGTGCGATGATAGCGGCGACTCCTGGTCGGCCAATAGTATCCATTTCGTGGCTTTCCGGACCAATGGCTGAGGACTCACGCACTCGCACTCGTCGAAAGCGGCCAGCAACGATGCAGCAGCTGGGATAGTGGCTGCGAGCGTAAAAACGCTGAGTTAGCGTGGGACGATGTTACGGCTGCCGCCGCTAACTGCATTTATGGGGACTATCTTCGTTGCTCAGATGCCTCTTGTCGAACAGGGTTGGATAATTTAGTCTCGGTTAGCATTTCTGCCAACGCACCGATACCAACGGAGTCATTTGCACACGTTCGGAACTCGAACAACCCAGGCGGCAACCCCAGCAACTCGGGCGACTCGTCCGAAATGTGATGCCGGCAAACGCCGTTTCCTTCGTGCGTTCCGATTTGCTGCGGCGGCTTGGAAGCTTTTTCGGCGCGGGAAAAAAGAAACCGAGTATCAAACGGTCGAATATTTCGTCACCAGCGAGGGGATTCCCCCTTCTGGCGTCAATTTCCCCGCGGAGTCGCCTGAGGGTCCGCAAGTGTGAACGAGTCATCACAGCCTGGTTGACTGTAACACGCGCATGGAAACAAGCCGCGATTTACTTCTTTCCGAGAAGCGTGATTGACTCCATTGCTCGAGCGTTGAATACAAACAGCGCTGGTGCATCAGCCTATCTTGAACGTAAACGCAGCACTGAGTCAGTGGCGGATCCCTAACGTAGCGCAGAGTCAGCGCTTTATCAGCAAGGTCAGCGCCATATCCAGCACTAAATAATATCACCGAGGTAGCGCTTTGGTGCATGCGTGAACGGGCCTTATACCCTGGGTGGCTTTTATTTATTCACTATACAATTAAGCTCCGCGAATATGTTGTAGGTAGAGTCTACAAGAAAACGGGGTAGTGTGGCGTCATCAGCAATGCTGAGCCTCTGAGGCCGTGCGTGTTGACAACACGCACGGCGCTGTCGTCGTGATAACGGTACAGGCTCTGTTATATTCCGACGTCGAACGTAGCGAATGCGGTGTAGCACACACCGCTACTGATTGGTCGCGGATATCGAGTTCCTGCTCACCGACCAATGGAAGGCCCACAGTTTTCGGTGTGCTACGTTCGTTGCGCTCAGCGCCGGTGTATAACAGAGCCTTAAAAAGGTGGATGCACCCGGTAAAGTTTGGCTGAGAGAGCATCAGGTATGCGCAGCCGTTCACAAAGTTGCCCTTTTTGGTGTGTTACTCTTGCGCGCCGGTTGCGTTTCCGGGCTGACTAATATTTTTCCGTGTGTTGATCGATAATGTTTTTGAATTGTGTGTTATTCTGGCTGCGTTTATGCTAAACGCGTAAAGGTAACGTCCAGATGCCGTTAGCAAGATGGCGACAAAATAGCTGGCCTGGCTGTTAAACGGGCTACACCAACACCGCCTAGACGACAAGGCTTGCGCATCAATGTTATCTCCGACCCGAACGGCAAAAGCGCTGAAGCTCGACGAGAGTACGCTGCAAAGTGGCAGACGCGTGCGTCTGGCGTCTTGGCGTTCTTGGTTCGTGCTCGGCGTAAGATGCTGACGCGAGCTCGCTGTGTGGATTCACTAGTGATGACGCTTGGAGCAGGCCTTGTCTTCCAGGTATACACCGTTCACACATAAGCTGAGGCTAGAAGCTCCGCCTTTAGCGGAAGCTTTCTGCCCTCGCTAACGCAAGTGTGAACGCGCAGGCACGCGCCACCGGAAGCCAGTGAGCTTGCGCTGAGGACCGTGCTTCAAGCCTCAGCTTAATGGCGCATTCACACTGGAAGAGGATCCGCATTCGCAAAGCGGTTGCGAACGCGGTTGTATAAAGATCCAGTACAATTGCACGCGCACTCGATGACATCAAGTGCGCGTGCAATTGTACTAGATCTTTATACAACCGCGTTCACAACCGCTTTGTGAACGCGGATCCGCTTCCATGCAGTGTGAATGCGCCATAAGGGGTCAACGGAGTGTTCGCGACGAGAAGTTTGGGTATCGCCGCCTGGTGGAATGCTTTCACAACCCAGAGTGACGATACTTGAACTCTCTCTGCCGGTGCAAGCTCGTGCAATGCCAAGCTTCTATGCACTATGAAAATGAAAACAAAACCGCGTGGGTAGCACGTGAATTACTCATAGTAAGAAAAACAGAAGCGCCCCTAGCGAGCTTCTCACCTCGAACAGTATTGGCTAGACGCACATAAAAGTGAGAGAACAGTCTCTCTTTGCGGCGTACAAAAAAAACAAAGCCGTAAGAGACGTTTAGAAAATAAACATACAATGATAGGTCAAATGCCGCGAAGAAATAAGCGTTGTCCCTGTTTGCGTGCTGCATTCCGCTTTGTACTTGGTAATTTCGTTGATAACCCACGTACAAATCGGCACCTAAATGTCGTGTTCTCGTGCCTATCGCCGCGCACGAAGGACACCCTAACAGTGAATGCGCCGTTGTTTACACCTGTCGCGATCTACACCACACACCTCATGCGAGCCACTCCAGTTCCCACACTTTATCATATTCTAGCATACTGTAGTCTGGGATCCTACAGCAATGGCAGAGCGCGGCGGCAAAATGCCGTGCGTCGCCGGCGGCAAGTCGCCGACCACCTGTACAGCAAGACGTTCACCAAACGCAACGGGTAGCGTTTACCTTTATCCTCCATACATGACCGTGACAATGCTGGTATCTTGTCGCATATTATCCGTCGTCCTCCAAATTGTTTCAATGTTAGCAACAACAATGGCAGCCACAAGTCACGACAGATGAGTACCGCGCGCTCACATGTGGGAGGCGCCATGAGCCAAAATGGAGAGACACATTGCTCCGTCCAAAAATAGCGCTGGCCGCGCGTTCCAAAGGTGAGCTTCCTCGCGTAGGGCAGAATATCTACTGTCGTAACATAAATTAGGGCCATAGGTTGGTGGAAGAGGTTGACCAGCTGGCGTGAACCGCTTCACAGCTCGTCAGTCACGTCACTGACACGTCACTCGAACGCTATGGGCACGCCCCAGTCGATATCACCTATGGTCTCTGAGAAGATAAGCGCTGCAAGGCGCCTTCTTCCGATGCCTGGCCTCCAGCACGCGCTTGTTGCCTTCCACCACACTAAAGACCCGTTCAGACACTTGCGTTGCACTACGACCGACTGAGATAAGACCGGCTTTTAAGCCTATTGGGACTGCATAAGACCGGTTGAATCGCTGCGCAGCCGGTTTGTAAGGTGTCACAATATGCTTACAAACCGGTCTTGTCTCACTCGGACGTAGTCAAAGGCTAGTGTGTGAACGAACATTTAGGCTGCGTGTGCACGCTCTCGGGAGCCGCGATGTACGGCGTGCAAGTCCGTCTTCTCCTCGCACATCTCCTGCGCTTCTTTACCATCCATCAGTCCACATGTCTTTGTTCCCCCCGACCACAACAAGCGACGGCGCGCGCTTGGGTGCCTCGTCATCGTGCGTTCCCGACGCGTTACCTATGTTGTTTCTTGGTTGGTCTGCGCTCTCCTTGCGTTCCGCCAAAGACGCATTGTGGAACACTTATATACACATAATGCGGTACACCCAAGCCAACGTTACTAGAACCACTCAGTTGGGAAACTGCCATAGATCCTGCTTTAAAAAAGTGGCTCCGATCCGTACTCGAGAACCGAGCTAATGGCGATCGGAACGCCGCCATTTCTCCCGCAGCGTCCACTCCGGGAACTGCATGGCTGCACGTCGAGTCGGGCAAGGGCCGGTGGCGCCATCTCGCAGGGCTATCTAGCAGTAGCTATGTGAAGCAACTTTCATGTTTCAACTCGTCGCTAAAGGGTGGCACTGTTATCGTATTTAGCTCGGTCTCGGTGGACGCCAGCGGCCCAGGTTTCAAGGGTGAGTTTCCCAACTTAGGGTTTTAGTAACGTTGACCCAAGCGACTATGAAGATGGAATTACATACCCAGCAATAGAGACACGGTCCACTTGCGCCATCTATCTTTAGACGCCGGTACCCTGTCGAAATTTCAATGGGAAAATTCGTTTTCTCGTTACAAAATAAGAGGCGCACAGTTATCAAAGTCACACCAGACATGGGTTCTTGATAAGCGTTGACATCTCCTCGACAGAAAAAAAGAGCCTAAAAAATAGCGGAAGGTGGTTCCAAATGCGGTTAAAATTCTGGTCAGTTTGTATGGGAAATCTCGAAGAAGACGAACTTTGCGATATTAAATTATTCTAGGCAGACCCTGAAAAACGTAATCGGTGATTAAGGAGGCCGGGACTACGCGTGACTCCTTTGGCCAGATAGGTTTACAGTAGTACCATTCAGAAAGGTTCCTAAGACGCACTTTGCACAAAGCTGGGAACCATTTATTGGTTCCCAGCCTTCAGACGCGGGACCATAAAAGTTTCTATAGGCAGGTAAAGATTTATTGCTTCCTGTCTTTAGACTCAAGGCCATAGAATTTTCTCTAAACGGGTAAAGAAAATTTATTGGTTCCCAGTCTTCAGACACAGGACCATAGATATTTATTTAGCTGGCTGTAGCTGTATTTATGGATTTCTATGGCCGACCATAGAAGGCCATAGGGGATGATAGCTTGCCATAGAATTTTCCATAGACGACCATAGACCATTTTTGTATGGGGGCAAGGTCATTCTGGTCTCCTTATCTTTTACGCTTGAGGTAAGAGTATACACCAGTCTTCTAGATGAACGGATAAGCGTATCTCCTCAACCATGCACGCATGACCAATGAACGATAAATATGTCCTTGATTTTTTTCAAGTGAGAATGCTACCAGCTCTTTTACAGCGAAAGCTGGTTTAGGTTCGCCCCTCGTCGATATGATGTTTGGCGTCCTTTGTCGCTATATTCACGTGACACTGTGTTTCTTCGCGTTACTTGACATCAGAATGTCTCGTGACGTCATGATGTCACGCGACGTCACATCACGTGACACGTTGAGGTCACATGAGCTTGAGAGGTCATGGTGTCAAGATACGCCCCTCTGTCACGTGACATCATGATGTTATATGAAGTCATACTGTCACGTGAATATGTTAGTAGTCACATGATATCATCGATCTAGATTTGGTTAGTTTTATAATAAAAAATTATGAAGATGAATGAACTGCACTGTTAAAGTGGCTGAAAGGTTACGAAGACGACAAAAGACCAAATATTTTGCAGCGCCGGAATTTGAAACCCTGGGCGCCTAATCACAGATACGGTGTGCTGAAACTGCACCACACAGCATCGTCTTCCGGAGTTTTTCTATCTCTTTTACGTACGCACCGACACGGAATTTATCTAATCTGAGGTGTTCTGGAGGCATACTGCTGCGGGGAACGCAGTACGACAGTTGCTGGTACAGTGTACGTGCTCGTTGTGCTCAAGAAGTTATCATGCCTTTTGTCCCGCCACGGTGCGTGTTTTCGTGTTTATGAGGTTTAAAAACACAGTATTATCATCATCTTCGGAAGTCATGAGCAACGCTCAATACATCACGAGCAATTTTAATCATTCGACGTGATCTCTATAGAGATATGAGGGACTTTTAGGAAACCGTACCAGAGTTCCACGTGCCGCACTGCCAGAGCCTTTAAAGCATGCTTTAAGCGCGCGCCCTGGTGATACCATGACCGCAGGGCGCGCGCTTAAAAGCATACTTCGAAGGCTCCGGTATAGTGCGGTGTGCGGAACACCGCATCGGTTCGCTAAAAGTCCCCATTAACTGGAGAAAGAATCCCGGGGATTCCCCCCCCCTCTTCTGGCGCGCGCATCAGACGACGAAAAGTTCAAGCTTTTGCGATGCGGCTCGATGACTTCCGCCTCCCAGCGTTTCCAGGGAGGGAAGCCCGGGCAGCACAATTAATCCCGGTTTGGCTGCGGATCAGTTTTGTTTGTAATGATAGTTTGTCACAAACACTTTTTGTGTCGCGTGTAGAGATGGCTAAATGTATGTTCGGTGGTGTCAATGGTGCAAACTGCTAAATTAAACCGCAAACACTGACATCGCGGCACCTGGTCAGTGTGAACGACTAGATACCGGGGAGGATGTACAAGATTCAGCACTGCGGCCTTAGCGCCATGAAGGCGCCTCCGACTTGGGCTGACCGCGTTCTCATTTGCCTTCTTTATCTCTAGCCCGTTGAGGTGTTAAAAGTGTCACGCCATTGTCTGTTGCCATCCTGGCTGTGTCAAGAGCGAAAGTGGATACGGCAGTCACCTGTTCTGCTGCAAGTCGGTTTCGAGCTTGACGGTACACGGAAGCTTCTGCGCTCGGGAGTTTGAACGCGGCGTTGAAAGCGAAACTTCCATTCGCGCTTACTTTATGCCGGGAAATCTGTAACCAACCGCCAAGATTGTGACATCAGACAATATGCCATATCCTGTGACGTCATTTGTGGCCACATGGAGACCACCTTTGACGCATAAATGGTTTGGGACGATGAGCGCAACAGTGAAAGACGCTCTCCAGCTACTCTGCTATGGCCTTTATATAAATAGTCACTGATAGGGTAAAACCGGCAGGGAAGAGCTTCAGGTGTCCCTTCTCTAGCGCGAGCATCCTCTTCGGCCACGCTTCGGCGTCTCGTTCACCTCGAGGGCGCGCACGCTGCCAAACCCCGGTGGAAGGCGCGGAGATCGTGGTAAAGGTCGGGCGTTCAAAAGACACGCCTTGCTAACTTTACACTTCCAATGATTATAGGACCTTCCCGCAGGTCACACTCAGTCCTGGGGAAAGGGTACCCCGACCTGCTGACCCCTGCTACAAGGGCACGTCTCCCAACGGCAAGTACGGGCCCATCAACCCCGCACTCGGAGTCCACCTTCCGGTTCCTAGAGACATTCTTCGAAGAAGTGGTCAACGTTTTCCTGACCAATACCTCCACCTCGGAGGCGACGAGGTCGGCTTTGACTGCTGGTATGATCGTTTGTTCTTTGCTCAATCTAACAAACGTGGCAAGATTTTACCTCAAGAACCAAGATGGATTGTGAATCCATGGTATCATGTCAGAACCACGACCTACTCTGTACTTACGACCACTCCATCTGGAAACACTCCAGCACGCACCTCCCGGAGGGCCAAGTTTCAGCGGCGCCTCGTGGCGGGGCCTGGAACTCGGTTCTTTTTTTCGTCTTTTTCCGCTTTGAGCAAGCTTGTGTTCGCCTCTATAGTGTTGGCGGCGGGCGGGCGCAGTCAATATTATCTGGTGTTGGCTGCGCAGACAAAAAAAAAGCTACCTAATTAACGAATTGAACCCCTTCAGTATCCTCTACCTAGAGAAAAACATTTTACAGCGTGAACGCGCTTGAAACTAGAAAGCGCGATTAGCTTGCATGTACCCACGGATAACAAAAGAACCCGACGAGGTAGGAGGACCGAGTTTTCGTGCCGCCTAGTGAGAACGCCTCTCGCCAGGCGGCGCTGAAACTCGGCCCTTAGCCGGGGGCAGGCTCTTCCATAGGGAGCGCTCAGATGACGTGTTCGTAAGTATAGAGTTGGTCGTGGTCAGAACTTTCTTTGAAAGGTAAGACGCAAATACAATTTTTAAAATGGTGTGCGAAAATTTGTTTTGTTCTTTTGGCTGTTGTAGTTGGCCTCTCAAAACCTTAATTTTTTTAAGGTGACAGTGACAGGGTATTTAAAGGCGCCCTCCGGAGCTTTCTGAGATCGTCTGTTTATGTTGTTATATTGCGTAGTAGGTGCAAGTTAATATGTATACAAAGTTTTAGATTACAAAACCGTTTATTAAGCAGATGGCAGTAGAAATATATCGGGACTATTTTCTCTTGAAAGACAATACCCCATTCCCTGCCCATCGCTAAAACTTGACCAATGGAAATGCTGCATCTCGCGGTGAATGCGAACGTTATTATTGCAACACTTTTTAAGCTTGTTGTAAATTAGAGTTTGAGAAAAACGTAAACTGATTGTGGTGCGGGAAACATGGTTCGCAATTATCGTTCCAAAACCAGCGAACTATGTTTTCTCCCCGCAAGCTTGTTGCTAGGGGTGATGCGTCGGCGCGTCGGCTCGTCTGCTTCCCGGGGCGTGTGCAGGCGTTTGCGGACGTGTTCCTTCTTCCCGTGGATCCCGACTCCGAAGCCAGCTTTGCGATCCTTCCACGTCAACGAGTCAAACTTTTCCTTGTCATCTGTGGAATGCGACTGCGTATTGCAGTAGCAGCGCGACGGTATGGTGCGACGAACGACGACTGCCGAGCACAAAGTCCGGGCCCCTTGACGACGGTCCGCGCGTGTTCGAGAGATTCCTCCGCGGGTCGGCGGTCGGCCGCGTTGGTGACGCGCAGTGACGCCGGAATCCTTCGCTTGCTATTGGCTGACGCGTAAAGAGATGCCCCTCCCGTTTTCCGGGGTCATCTCAGAAAGGGGGCGTGCCGGGGACTTTGATAACAATTTTAATAGGGAAATCCGCCGCGCATGACCGTAATTTTATGATTTTTAGGATCCTTAGGGCCTGTAGATTGAGTTACCGCCATAAATAGACCATCGCAGAACGCTCCGGAGGGCCCCTTTAAGCATGACAATAATTTTAGACCCATAAAAGCCCAACTAGCCAGACTACGATTTGCGGCTCTAAATTCGTTTTCTTACCACCCGAAAACAGCCAGTCGAGAATTGGCCGGTCACAGTCATGCTGACTCTCTTCCCTAGGTCATGGGGCGTTCAAATTATGCGTACCAAATATATTCGAAGTCTTGGGTTACCTAAGGCACACATTTAATATTGAATATAATTAAAAAAATATATGAACCTCACTTTAGGGGCCTCCAAAAGCTGCAAATACGGTGATAAAAAAAAAAATAATATATATATATATATATATATATATATATATATATTGCACAGATCACAGGAAGCAGATGTGCTACGTCATTTTCAATATGGCAACGTACCACGGGCTGGACGAAGCAATGGCGGCACACGACGGATCAACCTTGCAATGGACGTGAGGCCGCTACTTTGGAACTGTCGTTTGTGGTACCCGCAAATCGATCTTCAGGCGCAGAACATCGAGCGGAAAGACTATATGTGCGAAGCAATCGCACTTATATCCCTTCCGTCGTCGTCATTTGCTTCACTCGCCGGAGAAGCGGAGGAAAAAAAACGCGGTCGGGTTTAGTCACGTGATTTCCGGCATCTCTCTTCTCCTCGTTACACATCGTCCACGTGGCGCGTTGCTATGAGCTTACGTGTTCATGTTTCGGTTGCGAGCGGTTGAGTTTTTTCGTTTTTACTTTATAATAAATATACGTAACTCTGCAGAAAAATATTGATCACATAAAAATTGCCTGCAAAAAAAACTATATATATATTGGGGGGGGGGGGGGGGAGTGTCAGTGTGTCTTAATCGTAACGTGAATGCCTGAATGTTTCATTCAATATGCTTTTTATTTATTTTTTCCGCCTTGTTGACGCTCGCTGTATTTGTTTTTATGCGCCTATTTAAGATTTCTTGAAGCCATGATTTCCCTTAACTCTTAAAAACATTTTTATTCGCAGGATGTCAAATCCTAACATCACAGTCTTTATGGAAAAGATGGGTATCGCTGGACACTATATTAAGCTTGAGGAGTACTATATCCAAAGGTAAGTGAATTTCAATTTGGGAAAAGTTAACGTTGAATCTTTAGTAAAGTGTTAAGGCTGATTCCCACAGCACCGTTTTCTTACGTTATCTTACCGAACGTGTAAGTCACCAAAGCATCTGAGTGTCACGTGTTCACCCTTAAGCTGAGATTGCAGCCAGCGGCGTAGACTTTCCATTTTCCCGGGGCGGGGGGAGGCAGGCTGAGAAGTTCTCTGGGGGAGGGGGGGGGGGTGCTTTTCCGCACAATTTTTTGACACCGGCAATTATCAT
The DNA here is from genome assembly GCA_037355805.1 of Ixodes ricinus. Taxonomy (NCBI): domain Eukaryota; kingdom Metazoa; phylum Arthropoda; class Arachnida; order Ixodida; family Ixodidae; genus Ixodes; species Ixodes ricinus. The sequence continues at coordinate 29,153 of JAZHYW010021692.1, forward strand.
TAGTTTATTTTGGGGAGTACATTTTCCAGCGTATGTATATCGCCATGTGTCCGTCGCTGTGTGTCAATGTCAATCACCATGCAAGCGTAGTGTTGATCGCCGGTACCACAGCGCATGCGTCGGCGAGCACAAATCTGAAAAACAAAATGCTTGTGCCAGCTGCGACGTTGGAGGGGTAGAACCCAGGCCCCTGTGCTTCTGAAGCAGTAATCCACTCGGCAACGAGTCTTTTTCTCTTTAATGCATGGAAATAAAGCTTGCGGCTACAGAATATCAGGTCAAACGCTAATTAACAAGACAATGCACAAAGCAGTGTTCGAACTCAACAGAGACTCAACGCTCATTAACAAGACAACGCACAAAACAGTGTTCAAACGAACATAGGCTCAAGCAAGCAAACACTTTGGTCAAGCAGGTATGTACATTCAGGGAGTTTTACAGAAGAGGCAACTACGCAGGTTATCCTGCAACATGCAAAGTGTTTTCTCTGACCGGTATTTGTTTGATAAAGTAGTTCGTCACAAGATCTAATTCCACTTGGAGAACAAGCTCTTTGTGGCAGTGGAGCAGGGCGCTATGGTTAAGTCTGGCTTGTCCCATTGTGGGACGCAGATAATTCTTCCCTCTTCGGAGGCACGAGAACGATCTCTCTGATGAGCAAGAAGTAACCGGAATTGTCAGAGCAACTACTAGAAGCTCGTCGCATGGCATGTAAAGGTGTATCCACAAGACGGACCGGGCCGCGGACCGATTGATCACGTGACGCGCGGCCCATGGGCCGCCCGGCTGCAATGAGCATCCACACGGCGGACCAAAAGAGCAGACGACAGAGCGAACGGGCCGGTCTAACCCTCGACCTCACAGCTCCGGCAAACGGATGCAGCGAGCTGCTTTGAGGCTATTTGTAAGGAGCCAAGATGGAGGTTGAACGAAAGAGACGTTTGGCCGCGGTGGCCTTGGTGTTGACTATTGAGGACGAGGAGGACTTAAGTAAACCGAAAAGGGCAATCCCACAGAGCGGGGAATTGCTCCACGAGCGCGATGAAGTAAAAAGTCGCATCGTCGCACCATGCCGCCATCGTCGCACAGCGAAAGGTTCGTCTTCTTCGTCTTCAACAGTTGGCGCCACAAGAAAACGACTTTGGATTTGGATTCCAATCCAAACAACAAAAGTCAGCTTGTTGCCAGACTTAGCGCTTTAAATATACTAAAAACGCCGCGGTCCGCCGCCAAGGTCCGGGCGAGAAAAGTCGCTTGGCATTTCTCAGAAGCGCGGGCCGCGGACCGCCGGCGGACCTCGAAAACTGGTGACGCAAGATCCGTTATGCGCGGCCCGCGGACCAAAACAGCAATTTGGTCCGTCGTGTGGATACACCTTAAACAGCGTCTCAGTAAGGATCACGGCCCGGGGGGGGGGGAGCTTTGCCCCCCTCCCCTTCCCCCGGATTACACTAGGGACAGCCCTGATGCCCCCCCCCCCCCCCCATAGTCTACGGCTATGATTGCAGCAAAGGCTACAAGCGCGATCTAGTTCGCCGCACCTGGTTTTGAGCTTGTAGTGAGGCGCCAAAACAACGAGGACACGAGGAGAGAAGCAGACAGGACGAGGCGCACTTTCAACTGAACTTTATTTTAGAAAAACACAGAAACGCAAGCTATGCCCAATGTGCACATGCGCATGGGTAAGAAAAAGAAAAAGGAAAAAGACAGAACGAAGCCTAGCGCGTTTTCCTACGTGACTCGTTCATTTTGAAGGAACGTATACTCCCTATCAGATAGAGATAAAGATGGGGCGCTGACACATACATCGGTGCCACGAGATCTTATGGTGAAGGCCTCCAAGATTTCGCGAGCGATTTTTGTTGCGCCGCTTCCAACAATTCTTGTTTCGTCAAACTTTGGGTCACACTCGCATCGATCACAGTGTACTGCCAAGTGGCCAGACGGGGATTGCCTGGTTGACGCAGAGTGCTCCCTGATTCTATCATTAATGCACCTCCCCGTCTGGCCAACATACACTCTCCCGCAAGACAGGGGTATCTCATAGACGACTTCAGTGACGCAATCGCGGTACCGCGTCACGTGTTTCTTTTGCAATCCCTTTCCGTCGCAGTGGCTTCACCTGAGCTCCTATTGATCCTATTGCACAAAGCAGAAAGTTTATTTGGCGCAGAAAAGACCACTGGAATGCCAAACCTATTGGCTACCTTCTTCAGGTTGTGGGATAGTCTGTGTATGTAGGGCAAGACCGCAGGTCTGGCCGCCCTCCTTATGTTGCCCTCACAATCCTCCCTGCTGTGCTTTTTTATCTTTTTTAACAAGGTCTCCGACACATCGCGAAGCACATTGGGAGGGAAACCCGCCGCCTCCAATCTGCTGAGCTGCGCGTGAAAGCTGGCGCTCATTCTATGCTTGCACGATTTTTTCAGCGAGGCCGCCAAGCAGGTGGAAGCTATCCCTCTCTTCACAAGCTTGGAGTGAGCCGAATCGTACGGCAGCATCCCTTTCTTTGAACGAGGCTCGTACGCCCAGCACACATGATCTTCGCCGAATGACAACCCCAAGTCCAAAAATTGTAATCGACCTGAGCATGCAGTTTCATGTGTGAAGCTCAAGCCGAAGGCACAGCTCGTGAACAGCTTCAGCATCCCTGAAATCACCTCATCACTCAACCCCACCGGTTCAGATGTCAGCACCAAAAATCATCTACACTCTCAAGCTTGTGAAGAGAGGGATAGCTTCCACCTGCTTGGCGGCCTCGCTGAAAAAATCGTGCAAGCATAGAATGAGCGCCAGCTTTCACGCGCAGCTCAGCAGATTGGAGGCGGCGGGTTTCCTCCCAATGTGCTTCGCGATGTGTCGGAGACCTTGTTAAAAAAGATAAAAAAGCACAGCAGGGAGGATTGTGAGGGCAACATAAGGAGGGCGGCCAGACCTGCGGTCTTGCCCTACATACACAGACTATCCCACAACCTGAAGAAGGTAGCCAATAGGTTTGGCATTCCAGTGGTCTTTTCTGCGCCAAATAAACTTTCTGCATTGTGCAATAGGATCAATAGGAGCTCAGGTGAAGCCACTGCGACGGAAAGAGATTGCAAAAAGAGACACGTGACGCGGTACCGCGATTGCGTCACTGAAGTCGTCTATGAGATACCCCTGTCTTGCGGGAGAGTGTATGTTGGCCAGACGGGGAGGTGCATTAATGATAGAATCAGGGAGCACTCTGCGTCAACCAGGCAATCCCCGTCTGGCCACTTGGCAGTACACTGTGATCGATGCGAGTGTGACCCAAAGTTTGACGAAACAAGAATTGTTGGAAGCGGCGCAACAAAAATCGCTCGCGAAATCTTGGAGGCCTTCACCATAAGATCTCGTGGCACCGATGTATGTGTCAGCGCCCCATCTTTATCTCTATCTGATAGGGAGTATACGTTCCTTCAAAATGAACGAGTCACGTAGGAAAACGCGCTAGGCTTCGTTCTGTCTTTTTCCTTTTTCTTTTTCTTACCCATGCGCATGTGCACATTGGGCATAGCTTGCGTTTCTGTGTTTTTCTAAAATAAAGTTCAGTTGAAAGTGCGCCTCGTCCTGTCTGCTTCTCTCCTCGTGTCCTCGTTGTTTTGGCGCCTCACTTCAAGCATGTACAACCAACTAGCCCAACTCGCCGTTCTAATTCTGGTTTTGAGGCGTGCCTTTTTAGCGCGTGTGCTCGTTCTGCTGAAGAACACTTCAAACCAGCCATATCGAGCTCTCCTGTCTGGTTTTGGCTGCAGTCTTAGCTTCAGAGTGAACGGAGTATAGGCGATTGCAAGCAGGGCATCTGGCCGCCGCCATGTCTCTGCTCGTTCGGTACAGGATCAAGTCCGTGCATTTTCAAGCTTGCCAAAACTACGTTCACGCGCACGCTGCACGTGCTTGCACGCATAAGGCACCAAGGCGACGCCAACCTTGCAGTAGACCTTCCCGAAAATATTGGTGCCCCCAGCGTCTGCTTTACGCATTGTGACGTTCGGATGTAGCTACCTCACGTGAAATCATTCAAGAGACGAAGAAGAAGTTCATGTTGGTTTTAACAGTTTGTGATTTCAGAACGCATAGAAGGCAGAAGGACAGCAGAGCAGTGGGGCTATGTTGCACGTTTTGGACTCCCAGGAGACTAGGGAGAAGGAAGTGACGTCAACAACGCTCTTTGGATGTTGATTGGTGGAGTCGCTGATGACGGTATCTGCAGAAGATACGTTCATTCACACCTACGTCACTTCCTTCTCCCTAGTCTCCTGGGAGTCCCAAACGTGCAACATAGCCCCCCGGTATGCAATGACCTTCTTTTCCGTTAGCTTAATACGTTTTGTGTGTGTTGTGAGCGCCTAACGATAAGGAAATGTTGATCGTGCCGCTACCGGGATATACGAAGCGTTTGATCTGGCGCGAACGTACATTCGAAAAGCACCACAAGTCCCCTCGTTGCAGGGTCTCCTGGGATTTTACGGAAAGGTCTATTGTCTATAGGCTGTCCCCTCGAACTGGTATCCACGCTTACTATGAAACAAATAAGACCCGGTGACTTGTGCGTAAGCAGACGCAAGGCAGGTTCACACATCCCCGTTTTCTTACGGTATGTTACATTGCGAAAACCTACGCACAAGTCACTGAAATATCTGCGCTTCATACTAAGCGTGGCGATCAGTTCAAGGAGAGAGCATGGCACGCGAAGTTCTAGACAAGAATGTTTCGGTGAGTTGTACGTAATACAAGATGACGTGAGAATACGGTGCTTTGAGAACCCGCCTGTACAATGACGTCAGCACTTTTTTGAGAGGAGACAGACTTTCAGGTCCTCAGTGTTCACTAGAAATGTATTGCAAATTAATAGTAATTTCTTTTTCAGGTTGCTTAAGATTATAGAGGCACTTCGGAAAAGCTACATCGTGTGGCAAGAAGTTTTCGATAACGGAGTTGCAGTTAAGTATTATTTTTTCAGACTACCTATCACGAAAATCTTTAGTATACGAGTTCACAAGACCCTGTTTTTATTAGAATTTAAACTGAAAATAGGATCTACGGAGACAGCTACACTGGACGTAGCCGTCGCGCCAGCCCCACTGTTAATGTTGTTAGTACCCTGCCTTTTCACTCATTACCGCAATTCAGCTTTTGTATCTTCCAAAATATTCTTTCTCGTGTTGGAAAAACACTAAACATTGGATTGCTTTGGGACAGCCATTATGCACCAACTGAACTCTCCTGCGTCACGCTACGGTGGTGGCGCTTCGTGAGCATTACCAGAATGTGTGTGGGCAAAAACCATACGGAAAACATTAGTGCTGCTTTGGTGGAAACCAATGGAAACCTGCCTTCTCGTAAAACGCCGTGACCGAGGATGCACAGAAAGAGCTGGGAAATGTGTTAAGTGTATAGTTTTTATGTGTTTCCTGCCTCCCCCCCTCCTCTCAGAAAACGTAGATAGGTGCCGTGAAAAAGGAAAGCTAGGAACCAGCGGACCATGATGGCCTCTGTGTAAAGCAATTTGAGTTGAATTTACGGAGACTCGTTGCAATAAGATTTATTTGCATTGTTCCAACGTGAACGAGGGAGAACCGCCATGCGATTAGAACCACACGGACCACGTTCAGTGCATCTTCACGTTCAAACGAAAATGGCCGTAGTCCACGTGAAGGATGTGCGCGCCGTCAACACGTTAATTGAAATACCAGGTAATTGCAGGTGCTTGAAAACGTAAAGTTGTAAAGTGTCTTGGCAAAATCGGCTCGGTGTAAACAGTAAATACAAGTGGATTTTGATCACTCTAACTGGTGGCGCCCCAATTTGTTATGCCTGATTCACTTGATACTATGCTGCTTTAATTTTCAGTTTCGACCGCAGTTTCCTTTCACGTTTCTTTTACAGCCCGTGCGACGTCGCGACTAAAAATAGCGAGCAGCATCTTATAATCGGAATCAACCTTTAGTGTCCATTCTGCGGCGTCCCCATGTAATCAACCTTTGCACGTCATAGTATTCACACGAAGTTTCATAGTGTAACGAGTCTCGCGCAATTAGCCGAGGCCACTAAATGAGTAAGACATTGCTAGGAAAATGTAGAATTTAAAATTCCAAGACAAACAAGGGAGACTCAGGCCGGCGCCGACAACACGGCATCCGAATGGTTTGTTGATGGGGGACGCCGCGCTTCCTGGCCACACCCTATCGCCGATGGACGGGCGATGGGGTCGTAGCCACTGCGCCATATGTTCGAACTCTTTAATCAATAATATAACACCAACTGTTTCATAATATTGGCTGCAATATAAGCACATTGGCGAAGAAAGAAAAAACAAACGAAAGATTGTGGGCACCTATGAAACAACTAGCAGCTCTTGACATCCAATAGTGTGCGTATTACTCGCCTAGCAGCGATTAATTAGTACACGACGGGAGAAGATGAAGCTGTCTTTGATGTACAAATAGCGTGTACTCGCATCATATTTAAACATCAATATATGTACAGATATTCTAAATATGTCTCGATGTGGGGAACGTTGTGTCGTGGTCGCGATTGCCAGTTTTGGGATCAAACTCGCAATTTGTGCATATTTCTTAATGTACGTGTTGCTTTCATCGCTATTCTTGCGTCGTTTGAGCTGAGTAAACCATAAAGAACCAATTTCCCTTCAATTAATTTTCGGCGACCAATTTTCGAGATCGAGAAAAACAGGTACAGATTGCCTTTCTTATTTTTTCCTAAAGTAAACAAATTTTAATGGTTCAGTGATGACGATTCTGGGAATTAGTGATCATGAAGTAGTGTCAGCGCATGTAACATGTAAAAAGGCTGAAACGCCTAACCCCTGCCTTGAAAAAAAATTTTTTTTGTTTATATAAGTTTGACTACAAAAAATATATTTTGACCTTCTGGCTAGATGTCCCTGAATTTGAATGCTCATTGCACGACAATTGATATAGGAGATCTGTGGCAATTTATTAGAAATGTACTGTTTGCTCTTAACGATAAATATATTCCCTTTAAATGTTATGTGGGCGCAAAAATTACAAACCGTGGATGAACAAAAGTTTGCGATGTCCTCTTAACAAAAAGCGGTGTTTACTTAATAAGTATTAAAAAACAAAAATCCGGTAATAAAACGTGGGCACAGGTGCCTTTATATAGCGTTTAAAAAGAAGTTAAGGGAGCAAAACTGCATTTCTTTTTTACTCTAGGTCTTAATTAGGTTAACAACGCAAGATAATTATGAAACCTTGTTAAAAATCGGGGTATTAATAAATATATACGTATACCGCCTATTCTTAATAATAATGAACATACTTTAAATGACTTAGGAAAGGCAGTTTGTTTCAACGACAACTTTCAATTCGTTTTCTCCAGTACTCGTCAGTGCATTTTCCCGCACTTCTCAAAGGCTATACACAATAAAATGTCAGAATTTGTTATTGAGAATAATGGGGTATATGAGCTACTTCACTATTTTAAATCTGATTCAGCTACAGGACCTGATGGAATCCCAAACAATGTGCTAAAAATGTGTGCTTCAGTGATTCCGCCCTTAATATATTTATTTTATAAACAAATCTCTCTCCTCAAGAAGTTTTTCATTTCAGTGATAGACAGCTAATCGTGTTCCCATTCATAAGAGATGGCTTAAACTCAATGTTTCTTGCACACGTGGGAGCCGAGAGTCCTAGTCTTTGGGCTATCTTTGTGGACTCTAAATCTGCTCTACAGACCCTCTCTACAATGAAGAAATGTAGCCCTAACTTGCAACTTGCACATGATATTCTCGAAACAGCTCGCCAAGCTTCATGCAAAGGGCACCAGTTTATTATACAGTGGATTCCTGGTCACTCTGGTATACCCGGAAATGTTATCGCCGACAGAGCCGCTCGAAACGCTCATGAGGAGCGCTATTACTGTGTCGATTCCGTTATCTAGGTCAGATGCAAATAACTTGATTAGTGATATTGGCCAAGAAATAGCATCTTCTCTTTGGAGAAATCCTCGACATCATTATTCCTATCTTTACAATATCGATCCCAACCTTAAATTCTCGGGCACCACGAGGACTACCAAGGGCAGCCGAGACTGTCCTACATCGCTTGAGACTGAATGTGGCATACACCAACAGCTACCTATATAAAATCAGTAGAGCTGAGATCGTCTGAATGTGCTTTGTGCGAGTCACACATAACATCGAACATGTATTGTGTGAATGCAAGGACTACAGCCGTGAAGGGGCTTATGAAGACAGACCTGAGGCTACAAAATGAACAAGACGTAAGCATTCGCACTCTGCTTGGTCCATGGATTTCTGCTGCTGAGGGGCACAAAGCTACGAAAGCTCTGCTGAAATTTCTAACAGCTACTCGCTTACAGAAGAAACTGTAGGAGTAGATGAACAGCAATTGCCAAAGGACAATTTCCTGTGAAACATTTTCGTTCGATTTTTTTTTTAGCTTTTTAGTACTTTGGTTTTGTGTGTTTTCTCCCTCTATCTTTTCCTGTTTACCTTTCTCTCTTCTTTATGATTTTCGCTTCCGTTCATTTCACAGTGTAAAACCAGCCTATACCTCGCTTCAGCTTGCGTCCAGACGCAGCCAATGCTACAGGCGCGAGCTCCTAGCTTTCAGCGTCCCTGTCAAGCACTAGGCGCTGGTTGACATCATTGTTTAATAAACGCCTACCTCTCTGAACTCAATGTTTCTAACTACAGGTAAATATCTCTGACTCCGTGTTCGTTTAGAACTACTTGAACGCACTACACTGCAGGTTTTACTTGAGCTAGTTGGTACATACTTGAATAGGGTCAGCTGAACAATTACAAATTAAAAAAGACCGTGAGAGGAAAAGACATACACACCGCTGACTATCAACTTGCTTCCTTTAATACTTCGTCTTTCTTTTTCCTTTTCACTAGAGCTAGTGGTAAAAGCCATCCCCCATTTCCGCGCGCTGCACCCATTAGGGTGTTATGCGGCTCGTGCCACGTCCCAAGTATTGCCTTTCTTTGCGACGTGAGCATTTGACCACTTTCTTCGATGGCCAGGGCTTCGATTACTTCCCGTGCATATGCGTTCCGGTGCCGCCCCATAATGGTGATGTTGTTAAAATTAGGAGTGCACTTGCAGGACCTGCAATGTGCAGAAAGATGTCCGGCCGACGTTCCTTTCACAGAAGCCGCGTGCTCCCTAGCTCGATCGTTCACACACCGCCCCGTTTGTCCTATGTAGCACCTGCCACAGGAAAGTGGTACGTTGATACACAACGCCACTTTGGCACGGAGTGTACTGCGTCCTGTGAGCAGTTGTGCATTGCTTCTTTTCGTCATTTGTTTTTAGATTAGTTCTGCGGCACATGGAGTAGGCCTTGTTCAGTGCCGAGCACACAACCCTAATATCATGCCTCCCGGCAATATTTTTTAAGTTGTGTGTGAGTCCGTGTATGTAGGGCATGACCGCCACGTTTCTTCGATTTGTAGCTTGCGATGAAGCCTCATTCCCTGCTTGCTGGCGTTTCAACTTCTGGCAAATGGTTTCAGAAACGGCCACCAGGAGAGACTCTGGATAACCAGACTCACGTTCACGTTTTATCTGGTTTTCAAAGCTTGGTTCAAGTTGATGGTGACATGATTTCATTAAGGTGGAAATAAGAGCCGTTGTGGCAACACTCCTTTTTATGATTTTTGAATGCCCCGCAGTTGTATGGAAGAAAACAGTGGCAGTCATACCCTATACATACATGGACTCACACACAACTTAAAAAATATTGCCGGGAGGCATGATATTAGGGTTGTGTGCTCGGCACTGAACAAGGCCTACTCCATGTGCCGCAGAACTAATCTAAAAACAAATGACGAAAAGAAGCAATGCACAACTGCTCACAGGACGCAGTACACTCCGTGCCAAAGTGGCGTTGTGTATCAACATACCACTTTCCTGTGGCAGGTGCTACATAGGACAAACGGGGCGGTGTGTGAACGATCGAGCTAGGGAGCACGCGGCTTCTGTGAAAGGAACGTCGGCCGGACATCTTTCTGCACATTGCAGGTCCTGCAAGTGCACTCCTAATTTTAACAACATCACCATTATGGGGCGGCACCGGAACGCATATGCACGGGAAGTAATCGAAGCCCTGGCCATCGAAGACAGTGGTCAAATGTCTCACAATCGCGTGAAAGAAAGGCAATACTTGGGACGTGGCACGAGCCGCATAACACCCTAATGGGTGCAGCGCGCGGAAATGGGGGATGGCTTTTACCACTAGCTCTAGTGAAAAGGAAAAGAAAGACGAAGTATTAAAGGAAGCAAGTTGATAGTCAGCGGTGTGTATGTCTTTTCCTCTCACGGTCTTTTTCAATTTGTAATTGTTCAGCTGACCCTATTCAATCTACTTGAACGCACACACACATATAATACAGTTTTTTTTAGGGGCGAAGCTCCTTAAGGCGTGGGTCTGTCCCTCCTAGTTGTGGGTATGTAGCCACTTCGAGGTTTAGTTTATGAATGGCTCAAGAGATGGCGTGTTCCGGAATTAACTTTATGTAGAGATGACAGATGGCGCTTAGCTCATGTTATAAAAGGCACTCGCTCTTGGCGCTGCTCGTAGTTTAGCTGGATGGAGGCAGTAGACAAGGCTGCGGAGCGGAGAGCGCGCAAGGCGGCGGCAGCGCGCGCTCGCAGACAGAATCCAGCCGTGCGAGAGCGAGAGGCCGAAGCATGTCGTCAGGCTGCGCGTCGACGCCGCCAAGATCCGGCCGTGCGAGAGCGGGAAGCCGAATCGCGTCGTCAGTCTGCTCGGCGACGCCGCCAAGATCCGGCCGTACGAGAGTGGGAAGCCGAAGCGGCACGGCAGCGTCGCCAAGATCCGGCCGTACGAGAGCGGGAAGCCGAAGCGGCACGGCAGCGGCGCCAAGAGGATCTGCAGAACGTCAGGGAACGGGAAGCGGCAAGAAAGCGCGCGTATCGGCAGGCAGACCCCGATGCAGCGAGAGCTCGTGAGGCGTCTGCAAAACGCATCAGGCGAGCTCAGCCCGAAGGTGCCGACGCGCGGTTTAAGCGAGACTTTCTAGACGTTTCGTTCGGCCATAGCTGTGGTGTGTGTGATAGATTGTGGTTTGTATACACACACACACAGTGTTTCTCACGTCTTTACATGGCGATGAGTGGGCGAATTAACGGAAGAATCGCTGGTTTACCGACGATTCACTCCGGAGCTTCGCCCACTCATCATCATTCACCACGTGGATATGCTGTGACTTTTTAGGGGCGAAGCTCCTTAAGGCGTGGGTCTGTCCCTCCTAGTTGTGGGTATGTAGCCACTTCGAGGTTTAGTTTATGAATGGCTCAAGAGATGGCGTGTTCCGGAATTAACTTTATGTAGAGATGACAGATGGCGCTTAGCTCATGTTATAAAAGGCACTCGCTCTTGGCGCTGCTCGTAGTTTAGCTGGATGGAGGCAGTAGACAAGGCTGCGGAGCGGAGAGCGCGCAAGGCGGCGGCAGCGCGCGCTCGCAGACAGAATCCAGCCGTGCGAGAGCGAGAGGCCGAAGCATGTCGTCAGGCTGCGCGTCGACGCCGCCAAGATCCGGCCGTGCGAGAGCGGGAAGCCGAATCGCGTCGTCAGTCTGCTCGGCGACGCCGCCAAGATCCGGCCGTACGAGAGTGGGAAGCCGAAGCGGCACGGCAGCGTCGCCAAGATCCGGCCGTACGAGAGCGGGAAGCCGAAGCGGCACGGCAGCGGCGCCAAGAGGATCTGCAGAACGTCAGGGAACGGGAAGCGGCAAGAAAGCGCGCGTATCGGCAGGCAGACCCCGATGCAGCGAGAGCTCGTGAGGCGTCTGCAAAACGCATCAGGCGAGCTCAGCCCGAAGGTGCCGACGCGCGGTTTAAGCGAGACTTTCTAGACGTTTCGTTCGGCCATAGCTGTGGTGTGTGTGATAGATTGTGGTTTGTATACACACACACACAGTGTTTCTCACGTCTTTACATGGCGATGAGTGGGCGAATTAACGGAAGAATCGCTGGTTTACCGACGATTCACTCCGGAGCTTCGCCCACTCATCATCATTCACCACGTGGATATGCTGTGACTTTTTAGGGGCGAAGCTCCTTAAGGCGTGGGTCTGTCCCTCCTAGTTGTGGGTATGTAGCCACTTCGAGGTTTAGTTTATGAATGGCTCAAGAGATGGCGTGTTCCGGAATTAACTTTATGTAGAGATGACAGATGGCGCTTAGCTCATGTTATAAAAGGCACTCGCTCTTGGCGCTGCTCGTAGTTTAGCTGGATGGAGGCAGTAGACAAGGCTGCGGAGCGGAGAGCGCGCAAGGCGGCGGCAGCGCGCGCTCGCAGACAGAATCCAGCCGTGCGAGAGCGAGAGGCCGAAGCATGTCGTCAGGCTGCGCGTCGACGCCGCCAAGATCCGGCCGTGCGAGAGCGGGAAGCCGAATCGCGTCGTCAGTCTGCTCGGCGACGCCGCCAAGATCCGGCCGTACGAGAGTGGGAAGCCGAAGCGGCACGGCAGCGTCGCCAAGATCCGGCCGTACGAGAGCGGGAAGCCGAAGCGGCACGGCAGCGGCGCCAAGAGGATCTGCAGAACGTCAGGGAACGGGAAGCGGCAAGAAAGCGCGCGTATCGGCAGGCAGACCCCGATGCAGCGAGAGCTCGTGAGGCGTCTGCAAAACGCATCAGGCGAGCTCAGCCCGAAGGTGCCGACGCGCGGTTTAAGCGAGACTTTCTAGACGTTTCGTTCGGCCATAGCTGTGGTGTGTGTGATAGATTGTGGTTTGTATACACACACACACAGTGTTTCTCACGTCTTTACATGGCGATGAGTGGGCGAATTAACGGAAGAATCGCTGGTTTACCGACGATTCACTCCGGAGCTTCGCCCACTCATCATCATTCACCACGTGGATATGCTGTGACTTTTAGGGGCGAAGCTCCTTAAGGCGTGGGTCTGTCCCTCCTAGTTGTGGGTATGTAGCCACTTCGAGGTTTAGTTTATGAATGGCTCAAGAGATGGCGTGTTCCGGAATTAACTTTATGTAGAGATGACAGATGGCGCTTAGCTCATGTTATAAAAGGCACTCGCTCTTGGCGCTGCTCGTAGTTTAGCTGGATGGAGGCAGTAGACAAGGCTGCGGAGCGGAGAGCGCGCAAGGCGGCGGCAGCGCGCGCTCGCAGACAGAATCCAGCCGTGCGAGAGCGAGAGGCCGAAGCATGTCGTCAGGCTGCGCGTCGACGCCGCCAAGATCCGGCCGTGCGAGAGCGGGAAGCCGAATCGCGTCGTCAGTCTGCTCGGCGACGCCGCCAAGATCCGGCCGTACGAGAGTGGGAAGCCGAAGCGGCACGGCAGCGTCGCCAAGATCCGGCCGTACGAGAGCGGGAAGCCGAAGCGGCACGGCAGCGGCGCCAAGAGGATCTGCAGAACGTCAGGGAACGGGAAGCGGCAAGAAAGCGCGCGTATCGGCAGGCAGACCCCGATGCAGCGAGAGCTCGTGAGGCGTCTGCAAAACGCATCAGGCGAGCTCAGCCCGAAGGTGCCGACGCGCGGTTTAAGCGAGACTTTCTAGACGTTTCGTTCGGCCATAGCTGTGGTGTGTGTGATAGATTGTGGTTTGTATACACACACACACAGTGTTTCTCACGTCTTTACATGGCGATGAGTGGGCGAATTAACGGAAGAATCGCTGGTTTACCGACGATTCACTCCGGAGCTTCGCCCACTCATCATCATTCACCACGTGGATATGCTGTGACTTTTTATTCATTACAGCCGTGAAAGCTACACTTATGCGGTTCATACGAGTGAGTTTTTATTCATTACAGCCGTGAAAGCTACACCTATGCGGTTCATACGAGTGAGTTATTCGGCCAAGGGGACGCTATGTGGGTGGCTAATCTTTGCGATAAGTCGGCTAATTAATTATAAAAATAATTAACTTTTTAATTAGTGAAATTATACATATGGTTCCAATTAGAAACTTACTGAGCGTTATCGAAAACCACTAAATCATCTATATTTAGAACGACTTGAAGTTCGTGGGAAACTCAAGAGCGCGCCAAAGTAACCACTCGTGAAGCAGGCGCAAAGCTAGCAGTGGCGGAACGCGATAATGATCTAATCATCCGCGTTCCGCCACTGCTGGCTTTCGCCTGCTTCACGAGTGGGAACTTTGGCGCGCTCCCGAGTTTCTCACGAGCTTCAAGTCGTTCTAAAAAGAGTTGATTTTGTGGTTTTCGATGACGCTCTCTAAGTTTCTAATTGAAACCATGTGTCTATTTTCACTAATTAAAAAGTTAATGATTTTTTTAAAAATTATCTAGCCGACTTATCGCGAAGATTAGCCACCCACATAATGTCCCCTGGCCGTATAACTCACTCACACAAACCGAATAGGTGTAGCTTTCATGGCCTTTTTTAAAACAAATCTGTAAAGAATAAAAAAAAATCACCCTGTAATATTGTTAAACATCTTGAGTTAAATGCCTTTTTAACTTTATACCAGCATGAATTCCATTCTGATCTCTAATACAGAAGACAGCTTTTAAAACTTGCAGTTGCCATTTTGTTTTCATTAGAAAAAAATATACAAACTGACTGCCTGCTTTCAGACCTTGAGAAAGCATTTTATAAAGCGCCCTATTCACTTCTCATAATGAGACTGTCATCTCTGAGCTTGCCAGAATATCTCGAAGAATGGTTCAAAAGTTACTTATGTGATCGTACCCAAGGTGTAGCGGTTAATGTAGTTAAATCCCCCTGTGCGGCGGTGACGTCAGGCGACCCCCAATGGCCCATACTTGGGTTCCTTCTTTTGGTTTATAATAATGATTTAACTGAGAATATAACATGCAAAAGATTGTGACATTTATCGTCAAGTAAAATACGATAATTATACTGCTCTACTTAAGATTGATCTGAAAACAGTAGTGTCATGATGTAGCAGATACAAAAGGCCCATTAATATTAAAGAACGCAATTATATTCGATTTATAAAAAAACGCAACCCTTTCAAGACTGCATCAAATATAAATGGAGCCCTAGCGGAGGTAAAGAAAGCCAAATATCCGAGGGTTTATTTTAACAGCACTCTCTCTTTGTCAGAGCACGTGGACGCAATCACAATCAAAGCAAACCGTCTCCTACCATTTTTATCAAGCGTAATATTAAAATTGCTCAAGAAAATAGGAAATACATGTTGTACAAAGCTAACGTTAGGTCAATCTTGGAGCATGAAAATGCAAAGCGGAATATTTATTTTTTAGCTTATATTCAAAAATTGGACGCGTACAATATAGAGAAGCCCGGTTTGTCACAAATAATTATACCTTCAAACAAAATGCAAGCAATTAAAAAAAAACACGACAAAAAAAAACGCTAGTTTGGAAGCTGCTGGCTACGTGGTGAAAATATCACAAAAACCTTTTGGAATTTTATTTTTAATTTACACGTATTAGCAAGGACAAATATCTTAATACCCCGGAATACATTTTATCAAGGTAGATCACCCATTGATAATAGAAGAGGTCAGATACAAAAGGGAATTATTAAAAAAATTCCTTTCCAAGATGGATCCTTGACTGGAATTGCCTTTAAAACTACGACGGCACGGAAACTCGCGGTCCAACACTATCTGCCTTTTTATTTAATTTTTAACTCTCTTCAGTGCTATATTATGTTTCATGCCTATTATGTACTTGTCTTTTTAGGATATTCCAATATGTAGAATAGACTTTTGTGAAATATTTGTGCTTCGAAACACTATGTTTTAGTCTATTTAAACAAAAATATTTTTGTGTTAAAGCCCCCGCCCCCTCCCCTTACAACAATGCACCCTGGGCGAGCAAAGTGATAAATTACTAAATAAATAAACCCGGCGCCTCGGGTACCCTTGTCCCCTTTGCATTACACTTTCCGGCACAACCGTAGCGACGACATAACGTTGTTACCTGGTGCACGAGCAAACGCCCGGATGATAAACTCCATAGACGTCGTCTCGGTTATGTAAAAAAATGCGTAAATGCCCTTAGCTGTATTTCAGAACTTCTCTTATCATACGATTATGTAACGTAGTGAGAACAATATCAAACCTCTAACGTACAAATTTCCGTAAAAAAAAATACGGCTTTAATTTAGCGGTATTTGCTAGAAAATTTTATCGTGAATCAGGATAAACATCTTGATTCATGATGATTCCGCGCAAACCAGCGTTATTAGATTAGCTCTGTTACGGAACTGCCCATACGTGCTGCTTGCACCAGCAGTACCCCGCTCTTCCCCCACGGTTCGCCTCCCGTAGTTCGAGGCGCCACTGTTTCTGGGGGACGGCTTCTATCGTAGCAGTGGTGTGTTCGATGGAATACGCGTGTTTCGAAGCATAGCGTCAAGATGGCCTTTCACCGTACTCTATGAAACGCAGTTTTGAAATGAAAATCTAGATGGCGCTCCAAACGACGTGAGGCGGTTTGAAGTGATTGAAAGGGCTGCGTCCCTCCGCGGGAGTTCCACAACTGAGTTAATCTGGTAACTTTGGCAAAAACCGGAATGCAACGGACGTCATGTGGCTTCCCCCATGTTATCGTTTGTTTTTGTTTTCACACCACGTGATGTTGAGGTGAGCGGCACCGTCACAGCATAGCATGGTCAGGTCTACGCATTATACTTCATGAATTGTTTAGAAACAAAAATTTCAACGTGTGATGCCTCTGCACTGCACATGCGCGGGAACTGAAAAGATAAAAAGGCACGCGTCTCGTATGTTTGCATTTTCCGTGATAGTGACTGGTTGGATGAACTTTTAGAAAGTGCGACGTGATCTGAGCCGAGGACCACCAGGCGGCGCCCCAGCGCTCAAGTCACACCTCCGATCTGCTGCGCACAGACGACCTACTTCCAGCGAAAATTTACCTCAGCGACCTGATTCAACGTTACCATCGTGTGCCTCAAGACTTCCCAGCCACGTCGATCCCGAACTTGCGACCGTAGGTGCGATATTTTGCATTTTACGACCACTTCACCTACCACGCTAGCCTACCACGCTAGCGGCGAGGCCTGGCCAGGGCTCCGGCCGCCTCGCCGCCACCGATGGCGAACGCGCCGCTCAGCGCCGCCGCCGACGCAGCCCACCTGTCGTCCACTGGGGCCTCGGGGGACGAAGACATGGAAACCCGCGAAACGCAAGAAGCTTCTCCGGCCGAAGAGGAGAACGTCGAAAACACCGAACCTTGGATCACCGTTACGAAGCGTGCCCGCCGCCGCGGGCAGCAGCCACGTTCGACCACGCCGCCCCTGCCTCTACCGCCACTGATACCCGCTCTCCACCAAAGCCGGCCGAACGTGCGCAAGCCCCGACCCCCCACTTCCCGCCGACGACTTCAAGTTGGCGATTCGTCCACGGAACGGCCTGCAGCTCAACAAGGTGAGCCCCGGGAAGTTAGTGGACACCATCGCTCTCGCGGCGCAGCTACAAATCGGCGCCACCGAATTCAAAGTACGCCTCGACGCAGACCAACACATTCTTGTTCTGAGCACTCCCTCCCAAGCTACGGCCTCGGCACTCAGCAAAGTGCAGAAACTTACAATTGATGAAACCACATACGATATCGCATCGTACGGTGTAGCCCCCGACAACTCGTGCAAGGGGGTGATCTATAACATCGCCCACGACACTACGCCCGAAATGGTGCTCCAACGTATCGCAGCTCCTGGCTACGAGGCCCTCACCTGTCGAAGACTGGGCAACACAACAACCATGGTGATCACATTCTTGGGAAAGCGAGTACCATACTACATTGAACTTTCCGGATTTCTCATACGGTGCTACCTCTACAAGCGGACTGTGCCCCACTGCCGAACCTGCCACGAGACCGGCCACAGAGCGGATGTCTGCCCGCGCCCCCGGTCACGCCCAAGTGCAGAGAGTGCGGCGCGCCGCTAACGACGGAGCAACATGACTGCCACCTCCGATGCTCTTTGTGCGGCGGAAATCACCCGACGGCAACCAAACCCTGCCCTAAAAGGTTCCTCCCGCCCGTCAACCGCCGGAAACCGCAGCAGCACCTGGGGAACCCCCAGCAGTCCCCCAGGCGCGTCAGCTCCCCATCCCCGGGACCCAGTGGCCGGCGCTCAGCGTCCCGCCAGTCCCGGTCCCCCACACAGCGCGGAGGTGTCCGAGGAAGGAGCGCTTCCACACACCGTCCCGGTTCCAGGCGTCGGACTCCGTCGCGGAACCGGCAGCCCTCCCGTTCCAGGACCCCAGGCCGACGTCGCTCCGCTAGTGCCAGGAGGGGAGGCCAGGGAGCGGCGCAGGCCACACAGCAGGTGAGGTGGGCGCAGGCTGTCTCTCCCGAAGCTCGTCCCCCACCGACCCCGCAAGTCAGCGCAGAGCTAGCCCAAGCACACGCATCTATTGCGCGTCTCAAAGAAGAGAACGCTACACTGAGAGCAGAAATCACTCAAGTGCACGCAGAGCTCGCAGCACTCAAAGGTGAATTACTCGGAAGAACTAGAGACATCCCGGCACAAAACACACAAAACCCACCTTCCGAGAAGCGCAAACGGGCAGAGAAGCCAGAGCCCACAGATTTCCCTAATTCCACATCGCAGCGAGCACCCGCGCAGCCCAACACAATGCCTAATTCCACACTGCAGCGAGCACCGCTACCCAACACACTGCCACGCCCAACATACCACTTCCCAGCAGATCGAGGAGATTGTAGCAAGGGCCATCCAGTCTCTTCATGCATCCCTACAGGTTACTCTTAATCAACAACTCACGGCTATACAGCAGTCAGCGGCTCAACAACAACTATTCAATACTCAGATGGAGGAACGCGTCGCGAAACTAGAGGAACGCTTACCAACTCTCGATGCTCGGCGCAACCGGCGCCAGAAGGAAACGACTCACCCAGACCTACCGGAACCCCACATGCTGCAAGAACTACCCCCTCTCACAACCTCGATGGCTGCTACTCAACATCCAGGCAGTAAGCGCAAGGGCCCCGAGGCGAAACCGCAGTGTGGCAGCGGAATTGCCGGGGCTACAAGAACAAGTACGGATCACTCACACAATACGTCTCCACGTCCACAACACCACCCGAACTCATCGCCCTGCAAGAGACGAACACACAAGTCCGCCTATTCGGCTACGTCACGTACGGAACCGACACGGGCAACAGCCTTCACACCCTGGTTAGTAAGCGATTAGTAGCAGTCCAACACCATCTCCAACAATCCGAACCGCTCGCCATTCTCCTCGAGATCATCCCGCCGGCAACCAAGAAGAAAAACCCCATGTTCCTGATAAATATATACTGTCGGCCGAAAAGCCCGCCAACGATCCTCAAACACGTGTTGGAGCAGGCCACACACACAGCAGCCAACAACCCGCTGCTAATAGTGGGCGACTTCAACGCAGCCCACCCCCTCTGGGGCTATCCGTACGCCAGCCCCAGGGGAAACCTGCTTCACAAACTTATTGAGGACATGGACCTCACCCTCGTCACTGACCCCACGAACAGCACGAGGCTCGGCACAAGTGTCACAAGGGACACCAACCCCGACCTAACCCTCACCAGAAACATCCCCCAAGCTGACTGGACCAACCTGGAGGAGTACCTAGGCAGCGATCACGCGCTGCTAGCCACCACCCTTCATGGGCTCGAATACAAGGCCAGGATAGGCACTGCTCGCCTCACGGATTGGGCCAAGATGCGGGAGACAAGAACACAACGACCCGGAAACGAAGACCGCCAACACCACCTCCCCATCCAGGACTGGATTACCCAGCTCCACCAGGATGTCCTGGCACATACTAAAACACTACAAACGTCCACCACCATCCCGTGCATCGACGCCCGCCTCCTCCAGATGTGGGAGGCCCGACGCAGCCTTCTGAAGCGGTTGAAGCGCCAACGATGGAATCGTAAACTCAAGAAACGCATCGGCCTACTCACGGAGAAGGCAGCGAAATACGCCACCTCGCTATGCAGAGAAAATTGGCTATCCCTCTGCGACGGCTTGAGAGGAACGCTGAGCACGTCCAAGACGTGGAAGCTATTGCGCTACCTCATCAACGCAGCCAGTGGCAAAACGGAATCCCACCACAACTTGGCCCGAGTGATCCATCAGTTTCCAGGAAAAGGGACAGACCTCCTTTCGACCCTCAAAGCCCGGTACTTCCCCACACAGCCATCGGAGCCGCTACCTCCATACACCGGCAGTCCAAACGATCTCCTGGATGAGGACATTCATCTCCATGAAGTATCTGCGGCATTACAACGCCTGAAACGACACACAACCCCGGGAATGGACCAAATCACCAATAAAGCGCTCATTAATCTTGACAGCCCCTTACTACTAGAGCTTACCGCTCATCTAAACAAAGTATGGCGCGAAGGAAGCCTTCCCGAAGACTGGAAAACGGCGGAGGTCCGTCTCATACCGAAGCCAGGCAAACCACCAGCCATTGAGAACCTACGCCCCATCTCCCTAACTTCTTGCGTTGGAAAACTCCTGGAGCACATCGTTCTCAACAGGTTACAACCGTACCTGGAAGACTCGGGCAAACTTCCGACAACAATGGTAGGATTCCGTCCGCACCTCTCAACCCAGGACATCTTACTTCAAATAAAAGAGGAGGTGATGGCACCAGCGACGCGCAACTCTCCCACCGCCCTCCTCGCCCTGGATCTTAGAGGGGCGTTCGATAACGTCAAGCACTCAGCGATCCTACAAAGGCTGAACACCCTTGGGTGTGGGGCCAGGACGTACCACTACATAAGGGATTTCCTGTCGGATAGAAAAGCCATCCTGAAGGTCGGGGATCAAGCCACGGACCCCTTCCCACTGGGTGGACGCGGCACACCACAAGGAGCAGTGCTATCCCCTCTCCTGTTCAATATTGCCCTCATAGGACTTCTGCCGCTCCTCGACAACATCCCGGGGATTCGGCATGGCTTATATGCGGACGACATTACCATCTGGTCGTCCACAGGGTCAATCGGGGCAATGGAGAGCCGTCTGCAGGACGCGGCGGACGTGGTGAATGCCTATGCTAAGTCTTGCGGCCTCAGCTGCGCCCCCCAGAAGTCGGAGCTACTCCTGGTTTCGCCGCGAAAGCAGCACCCTCCCGGCTCGCCCACTATCACCATACACCTGGAGGGACACACCATCACCCCATCCCGGAGCGTGAAGATACTGGGAATGATTTTCCAGGCGGATCGCAACAACTCCATATTGGTGAAGAGGCTCCAGACTACTATAGACCAAGTTACCCACATGATTCGGCGAATCGCGACCAAGACAAGAGGCATGGGGGAGGAGGACACGCTTCGGCTTGTCCAGGCCTTCGTCGTGTCTCGGATCACTTACGCTATTCCCTACGCTTTACTCAACCCGACGGAACTAAAAACACTAGACACAATGATCAGGAAAGCGTATAAGCAAGCCATGGGCCTCCCGACAAGCACCTCCACCGAACGCCTCCTCCGGCTGGGAGTACACAATACGGCCGAGGAGCTGATTGAGGCACACCTCTCCAACCAGCGAGCGAGATTGGGGGTCACGGAAACGGGGAGGTCCATCCTCTCACGCCTGGGGCTCTCGGCCCCGCTCCATCACCCGCCTCCTCAGACTGCAAGCCTACCCCATGCCATCCGGAGCAACATTATAGTTCCTTCCCTTCCTCGCAACATGCACCCCGTGCACCACGCGCAGCGAAGGGAGGCCCGGGCACGGGCTATTCACAAGCAGTACGGGTGTCAACCCTCCACAGCCTACACGGATGCGGCGTCATACCCCGGCAGAGCAGCCACAACAGCTACCGTTATCATGAACAACGAACCTCGGAGTAGCATATCACTCCCCCGAAACCACCCACTTCAAGCCGAGGAGGCGGCGATAGCCCTCGCTCTCACTCAAACCGAAGCCGAAGTCATCGTCACCGACTCTCAGCAGGCATATCGCAACTTCGCTAGTGGACGCATCCATGCCTACACGCTACGACTCATCAACCAGAACCCTCCAACGAGACAAGTCAGAATTGTCTGGGCGCCCGCCCACCAAGGCATTCCCGGCAACGAGATTGCTAACCTCGTGGCTCGAGATTTGACCCGCCGAGCCGACGCCGAGGAAGCCGAACTGGAGCGCATGCACCCTCTCGTCTCCTACCAAGAGATCACGCAGCATTACAGGCTAACCCGTAGAACATACCCTCCTGCACACAAATCACTACCTAGAGAACAGGAAAGAATACTCCGTGCTCTACAGGTTAACACTTTCCCCCACCCCATCAGAAATCACCTCCTAGCCCCCACTGACTTTTCTCCGCAATGCCGCTTCTGCGGAGAACCCGGGTCCCTCCGACATATGGTAGGAGGCTGCTCCCAAACACCACTAGATCCCCCACCCTCTACCCCACCACCGAGCTTTGGGAGAGAGCCTTGGCCAGCTCCGACCTCGACGATCAGCTACGACTGGTCGCGAGGGCCCAAGACGCGGCCCGAGCTCAAGGCATCCTGGACTAAGGACGCCTCCCGAAGCTTCTTTTGCTCAATAAAGATGTTTATTCTCTCTCTCTCTCTCTCTCTAAGCCGACGGGCGTCTGATGTTAGCGCTGGAAATGAAATATTTATCCAATGCACTACGACTGCTAGCCTCGGATCTTCCCATGCATGGTACAATAGTAATACACGATATTACGGCGGTACGGTTTTCATACATATAGTTGGAAAGGGCAGGAATCGAACCCATGATCCTTGAGTTCTTCAGAGAGAGCAGTCCCTCCACGTGCTGTGGCTTGAATTTAATCAAATTCTCTGCTCCGCATACCATGAGACTAGAGCTAGTAAATGCTAGTATCAAGTTACTTTAGGCGTGACTATCGGAGAAATGCCCAGCTGAAGTTAGAGCAATACAGCGGTGTTCCGCGCTCGCGTGGAACACATGGTGAACTAAATGCTGGCTCGGGCTTTCAGTCCAATCAAAATATCAGTATGAAATTTCTTGTAAACCACTCCATTTCCACTGCCTGCTTTTGGTTGACAAAAAGACATGTTGCTTTTACTATGACCGAAAGAATTGAGGTTAAAGGCCGACCTGCGGAATCGTTTTACGCCGGAAGAAAACCGGTTCCGAGTTTCCTTCTGTCCATTCCCTTTGGCGCTCTTCTCTCCTCCTCTTTCCCCAGGAGCTGGTCTCTGGGCTGCTCCCTGCAGAAAGGAGGAGGGTCCTCCTCTTTCTAGAATGGAAAGATACAATTGAGGGCGAGTTTGTTTCTTTCTGGAGTCTCGTCGGCCATCGAATAATGTGTTGTTGTTTTTGTTTCTTCTCGCGCGAAGTAGTATAGGTAATGATGTTGTTACGAATAAAACTTGTCGCTTGAAGTGGCAGGATCTGGGGACCACGTCTGGCAGGTCGTGCGATCTGTACCATGCAGAAAAAGAAAAACAGGCACAACGACCATGGTTCGAGGGTCCATTCTAAGAGAACGGGAAGGGCAGTGGCGTTGACCGCTCCGTACCGAAGGATCGTGTTAGCTACGCCTGCTCTCATTCGGGTCGTCTGGGCAGGGCCGGATTAAGAAATACAGAGGCCTTGGGCTAATAAGCATCTTGCCCAGCCCCCTCCTTCCACCCCCCTCACCCCCCTTTCCAGGGCCCCTGCTAAACTATTAGAATATATTGTTATCCTAGCGAAAGTGAGAAAACTACATAGAAAATTAGAGCGGTCTAGCACAGAGCACCTGTGTGTGACACTTTTTGGATGTGCACGAAAGTTTTCATTTCATGTTTTCGATCAGAGAGGTTGTACGTGATGAAGGGGCTCGGGCGACTTAAAATCAAAAAGAGTTTGCACATAAAAAAATAAACAAACTCTTTGACTTGAAATAGATTATCAAGTGCTACTCGTACGCTTTCATATTTACAATCTTTCGTGCAAAAACTGCTACAGACGTTTGTTCTTCCTTTGGGAAACAAAAACATTTGCGCCCGACTCCGAACATACATTGACCTTTTCACGATACATTCCTTTCGAGACCAGGCTGTAATACCAGCTGGCCACGTAACTGGGCGACTTTGGAGGACCACAGAGCCTACCTCATTCTCCTGAAAAGTCTGACCCCAAACATGAAAATAGCTGCTTAGTCTTCCCGAGGCACACGCGGTGAGCGGGAGGATGAGCCCCCAAACTCCGAGGGAACACGTAAAAGAACACTAGGAGCGTTTTTCTTTCTTTTCTTTTTCTTTTTTTACTGGCACCACAGTAAGTAAGTTTAAAGGGACCATGAATTGACCTTTTTACTTTTGCCAGATAAGTTTTCCATTAAACCTTCAACGTTCACTGAATGCCGAATAGGCATCCGTTTTCGTCTCGGTTTATTACCTTCTACACAAAAAATTAATGAAATATGGACTTTTTATTTCTCTCCAAATGACCGCAAAACAAGTTGCGGCGTAATTTTGACGGTCGTGACGTACCCTGGCACTCGGCTATAGGAGAATGGGAGCGTTAGCGGCGGCGAGTTGGGGGTGCGCCGGTAGGTTTTACTGCGCTGATGGCGCTCATGTCACCGACGTATTTTCTGAGACGGCGCCTCTCATCGCCGGGATATCCGTGGACACATCGCGGCTACGCGAAATTCAATGAACTATGTTGCGCTACAGCGACAGCATGGGACTAGTCCCATTCGCCGGTATGCCTGTTGGGAAGTGCGGCGAGTCTTCCGGTGAAGACTCCAGAAGTGAACCCAACTGTCATTGTTGGTAAAAGGCGGCCCGTGTCAGTCCTTTGCAAAGCGACGTAGATGGAAACATATTGCCGCGGCGTTTTTCGCGGCGTCGGAGATGCAGGAGCGAGCCGACGTTAAAAAGATACGTTTGTAACTACGACAGTGTCAGCAAGAGCTACGTAAATACCTGCTCACACTCGGAGCGGACGCGCGCGTTTGATGAAAGTGCTGTATTCGCGCTGTTGGTAAGCGCTTCGGGGCCGATCTTTTACGATTGCAACTCGATACTGACGTGACACTCGGCAAAGGAAGGTTGTACCGGCATTGCACGTAGCTTCCACGAACTGTTATAGCTCGACAGTGACGTGCAGTCGTGTCAAAATAAAAATGGCATACTAATAACAAAGTGTACATACCGTGTTACGAAGGTAATCCATACGGCGTTTATTTGAGCTCTATATCACACAAAACAAGAAGATCGAATCGACGAGAGTCCCTTTTCGACGACAGTGTTCGTCAACACTGCCTAGGAAAACAAGGGAAGAGATTGACCTCACCTGTTAATCTAAAATTGAGGTCAGCGATCAAACTATAATACGGGAAGGGTCCACAAGGGTCGCACGAGCATATTCCATTCAGCACGCCAGCCGGTCGTGGGCAGACGGTCTTGGCAAAGGACCGTTGAAGCAACGTTGCGCCGAATCGGAGTGCTTGCTAGGCTTATCTGCCGAGCTCGCTTCGCTCGCTTGGTCAGGGTCGGTGGATTCCTGACCGTTGAGCTTTTCTCGGGTACTTGTGGATCCAGCGTTCTTGTTCGTCGTGGTCTGTTTCAAGTACTTTTTCTTGCTGCTTGAAGTCGGTTCGCGCGAGAAGAACACGTTGAAAAATAAACCTTCGTTGGTCGTCGCGTCCAAGTAACTGAGCGACGCTGTCCAGGGTCTTTCTCTTGCTTCGTTTTCCACCGATAGATGGCGCTTGGCTCTCAGCATTATCAAATTTGGCAATTTTCGTCACATCTCTAATTATGCTACAAAACGTGGATCTGGATATTATTTAACAAAACTTTTAGGAAACATTTGCCGGCTATTTATTGTTTATGATTGCGGTGCTGGTGAGGTAGGCGCTTACCCAATAGGCGACGTGCATTCGGCTGACGTGCTGCAGTTCCGCGGATGCATCGCAGTGAAAAGGCAGAGAGCTTTCGAAGGAAAGAAGGCGCAAAAGAGTCCAGTTTTTCTTTTAAAAGTTTTATAGCGAAGAATTTTTTGGTGGCTTCCTACTTTTGTGTTTTTTTTTTCACACCTTTTACGACGTGCGGTGGATGAAATTCGATTTCAGATTCGTTTCATGGTCTCTTTAGGCCGGGCGGCTGTGTTCATTGGTTGCTTACATTTCTACTTTTTAAACAAGTATAGCGCCACAGGTGCAACAAAAACTGGGCTAGCGAAAAGTAGAATAGAAGGGATACGTCACTGCACTTCCGCCGTTCGCCTTCGCTCACCTAAACTTGAACGTTCAAATTTCTTCCTACTCTTACTCTAACTGGGGTTTTCCAAACAGGGTTATATATGAGAGGTTTCTGCAAATCGTATCTAATGAAAACGTCCCCCTCCTCGATGGCTTAAGGCAGTGATTCTCAACCATTCATGTTTCGTGGACCCCTTGAGGATCGGAAAAGATGACGGAGGAGCCCGTTTATAGTGAGGGAAAGGGAGATATATAGGTTAATTAAGATGATGATGTTATAAGTGGATATAACTAAGGGCTAGTGTGAAGTAAGCATCTCTATTGGCATATGCATGAGGAAGCTGACCCGAATATTGGAACGTTTCTTCTCCATCTGAAAAATATGGAACTTTTATTGCCGGGCTTGACTGATGACGCAGGGCTTCGCGGACCCCTAGAATGCTTTTGCGGGCACCAGAGGGTCCGCCGACCCCCATTTGAGAATTACTGGCTTAAGGCATCGTCGATAGGAATGTTGCTGGGATAAACTGAAGAGTCCCTGTAGATCCCTTCCGCGCGAACTAAAGGAGAGCCAATTTTTCTGTACAACAGGTTGCGGGAGACACGGTGATTCACGTCTGGAAGCAGCCACTACAGCGAACCGAGCTGTCCAGGGTGACCGGCGCAGGACACCGCGCCCTGCTTTCCTCCTGCTGGTACCTTAGCGACATTTCCGAAGGAAGCGACTGGAAGAAGTACTACGCCTGCGACCCGCAGGACTTTGACGGTACTCGCAGCAAAGCGATGAAAGCGCTATGCGTGCCTGTTTGCGCTGCACTGCTTTGGCCGAAACACTTATGGGCCACATAGCACACAGACACTCTAATTACGCGGGCCGTCTTAGCTGCCGTTATAACGATTGGCGCGAAGATCAAACAATGGGGAGGGCGCTTTGTCCCTAGTGTTTTCCATGGAGCGCGGTGTTTATCAACACAGGGCCTGTGGCTGGTCTGTTTGCGTCCTCGGTCGAGGACGGCTTAGACCCGAGGGCTGCATCAACCCCCGGCTGGGACTCGTGTACCATTGCTGCGTCACTGATCGAACACGGGTCCCCGTCGAGCGCTGCGTCAGAAACACAGATAATTCAGCCTATTGTCCCCGGTCTGGTTCTCAAATTCACCGATAGGTGTGTGACAATAGTATCTGAACTGCAATAAACGCCGCTGACTGTGGTTGAACGATACTGAATTAACATAATGCTGCACGCCTCTTTTGATACATCAGAACAAAACCGAGCGTGTGTTAGAGCCTCGACATGGGAAACGGGGACCAGTGAAGGTTTATAAGGGAGCGTTTAATACACGTCTGGCGGGTACGCCTGCCCAGCAAAAAGAACGGTGCGCCACGCGAGTGGTGGAGCGAGCTTGGGGTCAGTCGTCTTCTTTTGCGAGAGCGCTAACACGTGTGTCACGTGATTAATTTTAAGTATTCAAGTAGATGGACCAGAAAGAGACGCTTTATTAATAACTCTTTAATACGAGATATTAGTATTAATTTTGTTTTTTAGCATATAAACGAGTATAAAAATGCACGTACCTCATAAAAAGAATATGACTTTCATTTGGAGCAGATCAGTAGGAACGGATATTTTTCTAGAAGACCTACGCGCATTGTCATTCTGTCTTTTTTATGGCGACTGATTCCCAACCTTTTTTGGGAGGTAGCTAGGTATATTTGCATAGCTCATCTGGTCTAGGATATAACATTCAAAAAACCTGATTCCAGACTCAAAGAACGTTTCACGCATTTGCTGCTGGGTCGTTTTATCAAAAATTGGTTCATAGGGGACACGCAATTCTTCGATTCTCAGTGTCAGCCAGTTCCACTTTAAATGGTCACTGAAAACCCCAAATCGAAGTCTTAGTTTTGTTTCAAATGCCTGAGATGCGCGTGACATAACCCCCAAATATATCAATCGAGAAAAGAACAATAGACCGATCTCACCAAGCGTTCCACGCATGCGTGACGCCGCCATAACTGTAGTTCGTGGCTGTAGAGGCGGCATCACGCATGCGTTCCACGCATGCGTGATGCCGCCTCGTGCTCTGCTCGCGCATACCTCCAGCAAGGTTGTCGCGCGTGCAGAAAGACTACAGCTCCCACGATGCATGTCGGCAGCGGTGGCGTACTCAAACTAGCTCGTGAGATCGGTCTATTATTTTGACGTACGAAAAAATGTGTTAAAGATCCGCGCCCTCCTCCGGAAATTCGGGCTCGTCCTCGGCTCTTTCTTTTTTTTTATGACGTAGAATGGGAAGCCATTTTGCTCAGATTAAGAGTTGTCAGAAGCTGCATGTTTGAATCAATTTTATTATTTATTTGTAAATATTACCAGACACCTAGACGGAGTCCAAGGCAAGAGTGAGCAGGGTACAGCATGTACACTGTACAATGTAGACAAAGAATAACATGACATGGAAGAGCTGAGGCAGCATGACAACGCAAAGTGCCAAGCGCGTACTAATATTGAACAATAACGAAAGCTAATAAAATTCATCAAATATGATTTACGATCATTGCAAGCGCAGTCACCGCTCACTTTGAGATATAAAATATCAGAGCCCGTAAGTCAGTATACCAATTCACACGGCAGCGTAAAGTACCCTAGCTTAGGTCCCTTAGCTGAGGTACCTGTAGTAAACGGCGTTCTTGATCACACGATAAATAAACGGAGCATTTTAAGTTGATGTCGATTGCATTCCTGCTAAACCGCGAGAAGGGCACGTGGTGAACAATTATTCCTCGAAATCGGTTTCACGCGCAGTTTTTGTAGTGTGGTTGTGGGAGTTTGTTGATAGATTGGGGGAAAACGAAGAGGAAATAAAGGTGGAGAACAGTGATGGTCGCCATTGCTTGGCTCCTGTCTCTGCCGCCTTTCTCTCCTTTGTTTACCAATTCTACAATGCCAGTGACATGCCAGTGACGTTATCGAAAGGAATGGTGTGACGCCGAGGATAAAAGGTCCTGGGCGGGATAGTTGGACGACTAGTTTAGAACCTCGAACAAGAGCTCGCAGTGGTCCATCGCGTGTCGGGTTGGTAGAAGACATTATTTTCCACGTGCCGCCGCTGCTACCTGCTGGCTGGAGTATGCGTTCCTCGTTAATGTATTATTCTATCACATTTGTGTTCACAATCATTTCATAATTTGCTACTTCTATATATTCAATTTGTTATAATGCATTAAACAAGCAATATTTATATATCTGTGGTTTTTATTTGGAGTTTTTGGGTCCGAGGCTACTCCCTGTAGCTGTAAAGGGAGCTCGGCGAGCTCCGTTTAACACAGTGCGTCCCTTACGAAAGGGACCTTTAGCGCCTTGTGATCACGTTCTCCAGCTCCCTTTACGATAGGTTCCTGGGCTAAAGGGACTTTTACGCTGCCGTGTGATTTGGGTATAAGTCCCTGAGTCATGAGGCAGCGGCCTTCTCGCGTATTCATTTATTTTTTTTGACCCTCAGTTTGGCGGCACCAGGCGGCCGTCCTGAAAGACGCTGAGAGGAATTGCGACGATTTTTAATTAATGTTAACAACGGCTCAATTGAGAATTTGTTTTTGTGCCGGATAAATTTTTTGAATTAAAAGAGAGCATTTGACGAGCAATGAGCAAGTTTGGGCTATCCGTCGCGTCGGTAACTAAAGTCTGCAACACGTCATTTCCTCTTTACAAAAGAAAAAAAAGAAAAAGGGAAACGTTTGAGACTTACTAAACAGAACACCGCTAAAATAAGCGAAATGAAAAGCGACACGTGTTCTGCACGCTGAGAAAGGAGACCTGGGAGTGCACACAGAAATAAGTGTGCGATTGCCCGGTTCGCAGATGTGTGCTTCCGTGATTGTCGTGGCGGATTAGAAGGAAAGAGATAAAATTAAATGTGGCTTCCGATTTAGAGTATACAAAAATTCAAGGAGTGCAGCATCTCGCCATCGCTTCGGATGGGAGTTAAAAATCTGACTTATGAAAATTTATTATTCTCCGAAAATACGCCGTTCCGAAGCTTAAAATCATGTGGGACAAAGGAATCATTTTGAGTTGTTGGCGGTCGGTGCCCTTCAAGTGACCAACTGTAACAGCTGAAGAAACGCAGGGGGTGACGAGTCAAAAGCCTCTTAGTATTTTCTAGCTGCCAATCATATTGGCGCGAATAAAAACATGGAATAATAAGACTTAAAATGATCGTTGAATGGTGCCAACTCACTGATCTCTATTATAGGGGGCTAGATGGCGCATTCAGCAAACAGGTATGAAGCCACCGGAAGTAAGTGGCTTGTCCCGGAGGTGAGCGCTTGGCAGGGCTTTGTAACCGCTCCGAGTGCTGATTCGAAATGCGTCGAGGGCTCTGGATTTTCGTTTGTCACTTCAAGAGAGCCTGCTTGTTTCGTAGTAAGAGTGCATGTAGACCCGAGAAGTATCATGGGTAGCCATTCAATGTAAACATTGAGATTCTAGTTGATCAAGCGTGCATATGAACCAAGTTGCAATGCCTCATTTTCGGGATTTTATTCGGAGCTTGATTATTCAAACCCACCCAAAGACACCGGAAAGTACGCACCAAAACATCGACTGAATTCACTCGGAAGCCCAGCAGACGCCCGACTTCCTGGACAAGCATGAAACTTCCGGTGGCTTCACCTGCGCCCTGCTCGGAGAGCGGCTATGCGCCATCCAGCCCCTCTAACACAGATCAATGGGCGAACTTGTGCCGAGAAACATAAACAAAGAAATAGTTTGACGGCGACGGAACGACGACTGACTCGAGCAGCTACGGGATGCTCCTCTTGTAAGCGCGTGGGTATCGCGAAGTTTCCGGGTGATCTGGAGTGATCGAGAGCATTCCAGTCTTGCGAACCAAAGAAAGATCAAAAGGCGGGGACGAAACCCCAGACAGCGGCGTGGGAGTCGAGCAAGCTGCTGACTCAGCTATTCGCAGGCTGGCAGTATCCCTTGGTGCCTAAAACGCGTCGCTGACTGGTGTGTTTAGCGCGTCCAAGAATCCCTCGATTTACGTTCAGTGACCTCCTAAAAGTGTCACTGGCCCCGATACTGGCGGCGCCACGGCTCTTGTGCTGCCAGCTCACTTGACGGAAGCTGCGGCAGCCTGGAAACTTGGGACCATAGATCTATTCCAACAAACGCCGAGGCTCAGCTGGCGCTAGTGTCTACGGGACTTCCGGTTGCGAATTGAAGCAGACAGCAACCCGTCTATTTTTCCAGTCTTCCTGTGTATTCCTAGGGGATAACGTACACATCGCGACACGTTTAGTGCGAACACGACATCGGCGCATTTTCGCATTTTACTTTTAAACAGTATTAGCGAGCTCGAAATATTATAGCTTACATATAGAACTCATTGAGCTTTTTCCGAAGCCATAATAACTTGTATGACATTCCTTGGTTTCAAAGAGAAAAACTGGAAAAACCGGCGATCTCTTTTTCGCGCTAATGGTGTCGCGCTTTGTACGTAATATTTTTCTCTTCGCCAGGGAATAATCGATATCACCGTAGTCTTTTTACTGGTAAGGGGTACTATGTAGTTTTATTCGCAATTTAAAAGTGTAATTTATTTAGTTAATGTTTTTTTTGTATTACTGAGCAATGTTTGAGTTAGCAAACATTGAGGCCCAGGTATATCTGGTGCAGCATGATATGCCAATACAAGCTATCAATTCAAGCAACAAAAAAAAAGCAAAAGAAAACAACACACACATTCGGTCACTGCTCTATTTTGGTCATTCATGCTCAGTTTGTTACTAATCCAGTACGTGTCCTTCGTTCAATAACTCCATGCTTCGCTATTTTCGTGTTTTTTTATTGTTTGATTTTGCATATATTAGCATCCTTTTGGTGTTTTGTCAAGCTGATTCACTCTGTGTGCTTCATAGCATTGGCTATATGCGTAATAACGTACGCAGTGTTCGACGCCATGCATTCTAAAGAAAAACACTCTGACACACATATTTGTACATCCGATTGTAAAACATTCCAAACGTTTTATTCTGTCACAAAATTAAGCAATATTTGCTCTTATAATCGAGCGCGAAGAGAAAATGCATTTGCGTTTTCCCATAGGAAGGCATTACCGGAAGTCAAATTTAGACTGGTTGCTGTCTGCTTCAAGATGCAACAGCACACTAGCGCCACCTCAGCCTCCAGCGTTTATTGTTAATAACTCTATGGCCATGACGACAGCGGCACTCGCGTTTGCTCCCGGTTTTTGCCGGAACTTCCGCGAATACCCACCTGGATTGCGACATCCTATAGCGTGACATACCGGCTTGTGTGACTCGATCCGTTGCCACTTGGGAACCACTTCCGGTGTATGGACGGGATAAGCACACCAGTCTAAGTGGCGTTCGAGTGCTTCCAGGCGCCAGGACCGATAAGAAGGTCGAAGTAAGAATCACGAAGGGGACGCGATAAGCCCCGCCCTGCGTTTCTTAATCTACGACTGGCTCCGCCCACTCCAACTCACTGCTCCCCAGTCTGGTACGCGACTGGACGGGCGGTGCAGCCTGGGCCTTTTCCAGCTGGTGCGTCTAAAGTGCGTCAAAAGAAACTCAACTGTACTAGGTCATTTAGAGAAGAAGAGATGCCTAGAAACGGATCGCCAGTCTTTACAGAAGTTCTATGTTCCTAATATTTACGAGGCTAGATATGTCCCGAGAGTAGGATTTAGAACGACAAGAAAATATTTGCCTCGTATTAAAGTGGAATAACTAGCGGAATGTGCCAATGAGAGAAGTATTCTTCGCGTCCAACGCGTGGTTTTGTTTTGCAACCATTTTTAATCTTGTTAGTTCCTTCTATTCTCTGCCCAATTAAATTTGGTGCAGTGATCCAAATAAAAGTTTAAAAAGTAAAACAAAGACATACTAGTTGGACAGTCACCTTAAATTGAAATATACTAAATTGTGTTACTTTAGAGGGATCCTTTCGGTGTTAATACAAACCTTTTTAATTCCTCTAAAACTTTAGTGTGCACAGGTATAGGCATCACTTGTTTCCGTGCATTAGTCACTGCGAATCTTTGCAAAACCATAAAATATTACTGAAGCTATGCTTTTTTTTAGAATGTCACATTTAGTTGATCATTTCAAATGTGTTCTATTTAGGTAAAACTTTTCACATGCACCGTAGCTGCCTCGTCCGACGCGCGAGCCTTTATGGCTTACTGGGGCATTAAGTTATAAAAAGTATTTAAATATTATTTGTGTTGCCAATTGTATTTTATCGTAAATATACACGATGGAACTCTGTAAATGAATACTCTGTGAAAGCTTGCTTTGTCACTTGGGATCTGCGAGACTGGGGCAATGCAGTGGAGGAGCGATGTGGCCAGTGTCATATTAGTGCTAACCTCGATCGGGTCTTTGAAGTTCGTCACGCAGTGGTGATTACACAACCGCACTAATCTACTGTGCTTACTCCCGCAGACTATAGGCAGGGGAGACGATTAAATATCGTAAGAACAAAACCGAAATATGAAAAAAATGGTTATATACATTTCAAGACGGGAATAAGTTGAGCTGGTTGGTTACTACTATATTGAGCTTCTCCCACCCAATATATGACGCGTTTCAGGAAAAGCGGCACTCTGATCCAGCACGGACGGGTCTTTGCAGGAACTCCGGAGCAGAAGGCTCTGGTGCTGGGCGGTGAAGCCTGCATCTGGGGCGAATGGGTGGACGCAACCAACCTGATTAGCCGCACCTGGTGAGAACGTAGCCTTGCTGCTTACTTTGCTGTGCACAATATCTCCCATGGCTGAAATAAAAAAATACATATTTGTATACTACATTTCTTATGACCGAAAAACATGACATTTCTTGTCTGGTAAATGTGCGAGCTGGCAGTGTTGGCAACTCG
Organism: Ixodes ricinus; assembly: GCA_037355805.1. NCBI lineage: Eukaryota > Metazoa > Arthropoda > Arachnida > Ixodida > Ixodidae > Ixodes > Ixodes ricinus. Next base: position 63,270 of record JAZHYW010021692.1, read on the forward strand.
TTAAATCTGCGCGAGAGATAAAGGTTTGTGTTGCAATCGTAAGGTAACCTCAACTCCTTAAGAACCTGAACAGCGATTTTGAATGTTTAGTGATCGACATGTAGCTTGGAACTTTTCGGAATATATCATAAATATTTCTATTGATGTAGTCGTCGTGTATCCATTTTGATTCCATTCGAGAATATTTGATACCTCTCAGGCCGCGGGCAAGTGCTGTAGCCGAGAGGCTTTGGAGTCCCGCCACGTTAGTGAATCCTGACGCTGCTGCCGCAAGGTTCGAGGAGCATCGCTGCAGAATGCTCAGGTGGGTGAGACACACTCGAATGTTTACGCGCTCGAACTGTTAGTCATATATATGTTCTACAGGCTTCCAGTTTACGCTACGCGGCGATCATCTCTGGTGAATATTCTCTATGTATACTCTTAGTCACGCAATGCTTGATATCGGAAAGAACAAAACTTGATTGATGACCCGAGAGCCCAGATGAGGATGAATGCAACACGTAGTTCTACAAGTTAACACAAAAAATTTGATTGAATAACCACTTCGACTAAAGAGTAAGTTCCGGCAAAATGAGTGAAATAACCGTTTTCAAGTCTAGCTTCTATCAAAAGGCCATATCTCGTCTGCACCACGAACAAAGTGTGATGATTTAAAATGCAGTTAAACTTTCAAAGAATATATATGGCTTTATTCAACTCCTTCGTGTAGTTTTAAAGAGAATATTTCTATTCAGTCTTTTACCGGGGAACACGAACTGCATTTTTCGACCCGGATAAATAAACTAAGCATTGCAGAAACCTCAAACTTCGGGAGAATGGGAAACTAGCTGTTGGTCTAGAACGCGGAAGTTTGAGAACATAACGTCACCTAGATTAATGGATAAGTGAGAAAAATGAAATTTCTTTATAACTAACCTCCAGCTAAGCCTAATATCATCCGAACAAGAAATTACACTGCGGCTGCCTGTAGTATATATTTCTGTGAAAAAAACTTGTTTAGCTGGAAAGAAAACAATATTCTCGTTGTTGCTGAAGTTTTTTTGTTTGTTTTTTCACTGAAATATCTGCTACATGCTCCCACCGTGTCATTTCTTGTCGGCTCCACTAGATATAGGTTTTGTTAATTATTTTTATCAAGGTAACTTTATGTTCTCAAACTTTTGCGTTCTATCCCAGCTGCCAACGTCACGTCCTCACGGAGTTCGAGCTTTCTGCGATGCCTAGTTTGTTTACCTGAGCCAGAAAACAGGATTCTCGTTTATCAACAACTCCCTCTATATTAACGCGATAGCGTTCAGGAGCTCCTGCCGCAGAAAATCCGTTGTCGTTCGTCGGCGTCGGTGGAACCAAAATGTCCCGACATGCACCTGGTGACGTCACCTGTGACGTCCCGAGGGCTGCATTTTTTCGCTAAATTTGGCGCGAAACTTTTGCGCTGAATTTGGCGGAAGAATTTGCCGATAAATTTAGAAGGTCGATAGGGTCACGACGTCAAAGCCACGTCTGACGTCACGCGTGATGTCACTCGCAACGTCACGCGTATGACGTCTGCCCCATATCCTTGCGCGGGAATTTCAAACAACCCACAACACTCACGTGTTGCGTCAAGTGACATGTGACGCTACCAACTAGACTATGTACACACTCTTGCACGCCTTGAGAACAAGCGCGGATTTATATAAAAACGCTTTGCGAACGGGGCCCGATGACTCTATCGCGCTCCACTTTTAAAGGCGAAGCTTAAGCGTCCCCCAGGTTTTCGTATTTCCTAAAACCGGGGTCACACTACTCATGCATCATACAAAAAAGACAGTCTACAAACAGGAGTGACCGTTATATTCATGGTTCGAATGCCACGTGCCAAGTTTCTCCTTGAACTCAATGCAATGCGGTATTGGAAGCACAGATCTCAGGGTGACTCACGTTCGAATTAGTATGCAGACAATCTTTTGCATGATGTAGGAGCAGTCTCACCCCGGCATTAGAAAAAAAAACCTTGGGCACGCTTAAGCGTCGCCTTATAGAGAAAATACCAAATATAAACTCAAAATACAAAAATCGCATTAAGAAAAAGCGTTTTCCTCCTTATTTACATGACTCAGCATTGGAGGGAATTACTATTGTAAGAAGACAAGGGTTGGTATTGCTGCTAAATAATTAGTTCTTTGGAGTCAGGCCGGCATCTCGAGTCAAATAATTTAGTTAAAGGCATGCTTCTACAAAAATGGGCTTCGAACTCATTGACTTAAAACGAAAGAAACACACAAGAGGACGAAACCCGTCGTCGAATCAGTAAAATATTGGTGTGCAATAGCCAAGCAGTGATCAACCAGTCTGTGGGTAGCCTGTCTCGTGAATTTGTCTAGAGTTCAAGCAATATGAGCACGGGCCCGTAGCGCGTGTTTTTGTTCAATCTTCGTCCATTGTATACTTCGAAGACCAGTCAGTATGGCGTTTCTGGTCGAGGGTTATCGGTCGGACAACGCTTCTGGTTAAAGGCGAGCATTTGTGAGCCTTAAAGTTTTATGGTATCGCCTCACATAAAAAAGACATTAAACTTGCAATGGTAGAAAGAGCCACCAAAACCGCAGAAACATGCGGCCTCAGAATACGTGCACGAGCGCGCTCCATGCCAACGAGCGTAGACCGGTTCCGAGATTAGTGGCTATCAACATCCGGCTGTCAGTCGAACAGCTGAGCATAGCACTATCAAACATGAAAGAAAGAATAGCATGAGTGAGCTACGAGAAACGCCAGCACACTCGTGCTATGGTGTTCGCCATGTCCCCCGAGAATATTTTGAATATATTTTATATATATAAAAAAATCCCACTCTTGTGATACAAAGGTAGGCACTGGTTATATTAATGCTGCCTGAAGTCAGATATCGTCTTTGCGTTCTGGAACGCTCTTGGTCAACAATTGGCGGAGCGCACTTGGTCTGTCGATTCATCATATATTTTGTCTGCTTCGGTAAATAGTTATTTTGCTCTTTACATTTTTTAAGCAGCAATGCTCACTACTAAGTACAAATATAAAAAGAGGCCCAAATCATGTACCCGATATAAAATCCAATTATATCAAAATTAAAAGCCAAGTTGATAAATTTCTCGATGTTTTTCTTTCGTCCTGGAGCTCACCAATACGAAGTACTGATAACCAGACCACTTTTCATTTTTCTAGGCGAGGCCTCCACGCCGAGCCTCAAAATGGCCCAGGTTTCTGCGAGTGCGATCACCTGGCCTGACGTCAAAGCTGCTCTGCGGAACGCTGGGCACGTCCTTGGAAGATTGCGAGACAACAGGAGAGCAATGAGATGTATTAAACAAATATCTGTCCATGAAGTTCCTTACTTTGATCACGGCCACTCGGAGGTTTTTACACTCACACTTTTCCGCCTAGAACGACCTCCAATTGACTCTGCATCCCGTTGTGAATGACTTATCTTAATATTTCTTCTATTCCTATAAAGTTTTCTGAATTTTTTTTTGTATAATAAATTTGTTGAACAAAATGTTTCCTCCTACTGGCTACCAAACGTATTGCTGATGGTTTGATGACCTTGCATCTTAAGCAGTTATATGCTTAAGGCCACGGTCCCACTGAATGTGGCAGTTTAGGTACTTTTTGGCAGGTCATTACTCATCTCCTTTTAAATACCGTTTTGTGGGATTGATGTCACTCGAAAGGCAATGCAATCCTCTTTCATTTGATATTATGTATCAAATGTCCTGTATACTTCTTGTCCTTGTCTTTTTCGCGCTATTTTATTTGTTTAACTAAGATGAACCAACTAGCCCAACAACGTACCCTAATAAGATATTATGTATGTATTGGTTTATATTGTTCATGCGCATTTGTAGCGTTGCGAATATGATGGCGCGGACCCTCACTTGCTCCGCTGGCTCATGTTTTATGAACGATTCATTAAAGATAACACGGTTCCAATAGAGCAGTTTTGTTAAGATGATGTCGGAGCAGAATGTAACGATATATTTTTTTGGTATTTGCACTACTTTGTTTTTTTCAGCTCTTTAAACGTTGCCCCAAAATTGACACTTTTCAGCACAAATATGTTTTTGATGACAAGCGCTAGGGCAATGAAATTATCTACAGAAGTAGTGCTTATAATTGGTAATATGCAGAAAAAAATGTAATGTGTAAAATTTGTTTGTTTAGAAATTCTATATCAAACGTAGCACTTTGTTGTGCTTCAAGTCATGGTAATTCAGATGCCGCTGAGTAAATAATTAAACTATGGTAAAATCTTTTATAACATTTAGAACTACAATAGCTGCCCAAGAGGTGGACGGTGGCTTTTTTATTTTCAAAGTCATAACGCTCCGGCAGCCCTTCAAACTTACCTGTTTTTGACGCACATCTTTTTTGGACATCAAACAGATTTATTGGCATCTAATAACATTTATTGTATGGAATAAATATACATTCGGATGTATTAGATTTTCCCAATGATATTTCTTTGGTTTCTTGATAGTTGTAGAGCTTAGCTAATTTTAAAAACATTTAAAAACTGTTTGGGTGTTTTGTTGCGCTACCTGGCGGATGGCAGACAAAACCCTATTGAAAATATTTCTAAAGGGCCCGTCAGCCTTGAAGGATTATGGGACCGCACAGGCCTTCAAAACCCTTCAAAAATACCCTACAGAAAAACCCTTCAGGGATACCCCATAGAAAAACCCTTTAGCCCCACAGCCCTTCAACCCGTCAGACCCTTTAGCCCGTCGACCCTTTAGACGCCCAAATGACTGAACCATACACAAAAATGCAGTTCAAAACATTATTGAAAATTTATTGCAGACATTTAGTTTCACATGTATATTACAACTCAAAAAGGCGATAAAAAGCAACGTTTGTTCAAACCCAGCGCAAGGAGCTGTAGACGAAAGAGATCATATCAAATAGGGACAACTGACTTCTTTATCACAAAGAAAAATATCTTTCAAAGTACTCACAATGCCGCTGGGTATATTCCTGATGTACGGTAGTCCAGCTAATAAAACCGAGCAGGTGCACCTCACGGACACATACACAGTCTCAGTAAGCACGTTTAGCGAAAACCACGAACTCGCAAGCAGCACCCGTCACCGCTGAGAAATCCTGAGCACAGTTACGGTTTCGTCCATGATGCCGTCGGGGCGGCGTCTTCGGCGTATTTTTCGCTTGCTGGATGCTTCTGAAGCCGGACGGACGAAGAGGCGCAAGGAACAAGGCGGGACAGCGGCCGTCATCCACCGTCTCAGGAGCCACAGTGCCATGATCCCGGTGCGCATGGGGTGAAACACTGATCCCGCCTGCCAGGCTTGCGGCGAGTAGGCCGACACCGGCCACCATATCCTTGAATGCGCTGAACACGATGGCGCTCGAGCGGTGCTGAATGCGGCAAAAGCCGAACTGGGGTTCACCTGCGGAACCAAGGAAGCAACTGCACGGATCAAAACAGACCAAGGGGCGAACCCTAAAAGCCATGCTCACCTTTCAGGAGGAAACCGGTCCGTTCCAGATATCCACGGCGGTAAGAAGCAAACCGCCCACGAGTGGAAAGAAAATGGCTATGGCGTCCTCCTGCCTTCCTCGGCTTCCTCACACCACTCTCTCCCACCGACCGGCGACCACTGGAGACGCGTGTTGCCCGGCCCTGGTGGTTCTGCACCCTCTCCCCATTGCCGGGCGGAGAGAAGCGGAGTGTGTGTGTGTAGGCGTTGTAAAAGAGGGGGGGGGCAATTTGAGCTGCCTGTTCGTGTTTTTGACGACGACGAAAAAGAGATAACGCCCGACTCTGGTGAAAAGCAAAATGGTTCTGTTTATTTTTTCCTTTTTGGGGACCGTCCCCTGCGGAGGAACCGGTTCCCGGGACGACCCGCTCCCGCTTGGCCTTCGCAATCTCCCCCGCGTCCCTGCTTTTGGGCAACGCGCTGCTCTCGGATTGCCCTTTTTTATTATTATTCGTGCAACAAGCAAAGCTTGTTAGCCTCAGAACGCCGCTCGGCCAACAACACTCGGCTTGCGCCTCGTCAATTCTCCACATGGGGCGATCGCCCGCAGTGGCCTCCTTAGCGACCGAACACCCGATCAGTGACAGACGGGTCCACGAGCCCACTCGTGTTTGATAGAAGAGCAGTAATAAAAATCTGACCGTACGCATATACGATCGACATTCTCCAAATACTTATTTTTTTCCCGTCGCGTACAATACGCAGCTATGTTCTAATTCTGCGAAATGTGTTTTCTCCACCTGAGCCGTTGCCCACAGACATCTCAAGAAGCCTGAAGGTTTTCCCGACCCCATTAGAAAAGCTCTTGACAGGCTTTCAGACATTTTAAGGCATTGTAAAGGGTACTTCAGACATTTCAGGAGAGCCTCTGACGGGGCCAGCGAACCCACCAGGAAATATCGGTGCCCCCTTCAAACATCTCAAAAATTCCTGAAGTCCCCTTCACGCCCTTTAAAAAAATCCTGAAGTCCCATCAGAGCGATTTTCAATAGGGAACTGCTGATTTCTAAATTCAAAAAATTTTTCGAGGGCGGCGTTGACGTCTGTATCATCATCAATCTCCGTGTCGTTTTACCTTCACATTTAGAAAATATATTTGAATATTTATTATCGATAAATGAACGGTTTAAGTACTGGGTCAGGTTAATAAATCTAAGACAAATAATTACACAAGCGTAGCGTGATATAAAGTGTTCATTATTCGATATAATTGAAATCAACAAACGATAAAGACGAAGAGGAAAGAATACACCCGAGTTCACTTCATGCCTAGAGTCACTAAATGAGCTGCGCTTAAAGTATCGGCACTCCGTTCCCCAAAATTGTTTTGGGCGCCGCCATTTGGGTTTTGTGCAGAGCAAACGCAACTGCCAATCGTCATGATCCAAAAGTGCGACTTCCTCTGCATTAGATGCGGTGCTAGGAAGCTGATGCAATATTGCTATGCTCTGTTGCGGGTTGTTTAAAGATTCGTGGAGGACGGAAAAGCGTTTCCTTTGATTTTAGATAAAGCTTCAGATAACTGGCAACCATGATTTAAAGCCACAATATGGCCAAGTGTCATTACTCTGAAGCGTAGCTAATTTACTGGCACTAGCGGGAACAATGAGGAAGAGGCAGGTGTCAAAAGGTAGTGGCTTGTGGAATCCACGGGGCTCACGTCATGGCCCCTCCAGGTATTACAAGCTTCTTGAACAAGGGAATGAATAGTGTCATAAATAGGCTACGCTCCAGAGTAGCGACACTTGGCCATATTGTGGCTTAAAATCATGGTTGCCAGTTATTTGAAGCTGTATCTGAAATCACAAGAAACGCTTTTCCGTTCTCCACTCTAAACAGTTTGTGACAAAGCAAAGCAATATTACATGAGCTTCCTAACACCGAATCTAATGCTGAGGAAGTCGCAATTTTGAATCATGTCGATCGGCAGTTGCGCCTGCTCTGCACAAGCACCAAAATGGCGGCGCCCACAACACTGTCAGGGAAGAGAGTGCATAGTATCATGGGATCGAGGGGTGTAACTCTTCGTCCGCCAAACATTGCTTCGGCGGGTGTTTTTACCGTGTAAGATGAGGCCGTCGCGTGCTGCTGGAACAAGAACCTGGCGATTCTTCACTGAACTGCGTCTTCCGTAAGCTTCAAAAGGGCTTTCTTCGTTTCGCACACCATCTGTTCTGCTTGCCCGTTAGTCGCAGGATGGTATGGTGCACTAATGTAATGCCTGATGCCGTTTTATTTTTTTTTTTTTGGGGGGGGGGGGGGGGGACTTGTTTATTTTATTTGAAGCAAGATTTGGCGCGTTATCAGAGAAAAGTATTTTTGGTAGGGCAAAAGTAGGGAAAAGAGAGCGTAGAACGTCATTGACGCGTTTGTACGTCGTGGCAGGCATCGTGTAAACTTCCAACCACTTAGAGTACGCATCGACCATGATTCCGCAGATGCGGATACGTTTCGCCACCCACAGATTGAAGTGGATAGTTTTCAGTTACAGTACATGATGGCGCTTGACTCGAGGAAGCCTTCGACTCTTTCCACAAAGTTAGCCCAGGTGCCAGCACTTTTGTCTAAAGCAGTAAGTGTTCTAAACGTCGACAACGTCAGTAGCCACGTGCTGTGCTTGACACTGGACGCTTACCATTCGCTGAGAAGAAACTTGCTTGTTCGTCTGCCACGAGTCGTCCGATATCAGGTCATCACCACTACTCCATCTCCCGACAAAACAGGTCGTCATTGTCCGCATGTCCATAGTTAGCAATCACGTGAACTTATAAATTCCCATACGCTCATAACTTGCCGTCGCTAAACGCCGTTAATTCATAGCGTTTTCATTGCAAATAAACGTCTTCTTATTTATTCTGATGGTTTTCATCATACTCCTCCTAAGCTGTACTTACAACATTATATGTGTCGGTACTTCCGAAAATATTGCAACGGCGTTTGTTTTCTGGGAACTATAATGTAACAACCTTTACAAAATCTTCCGGATCCCGTGAAACACAATATTTCGTTATGTCACTTTTCGGTCGTCATTATAATGGTGAGGTAAGTACCGTAAATTGCGTAGCAGTTTACTTGACGTCCGCTTCTACTGGTGTCTTGGAAGATTGAGTCTACTGAGCGTGCATTCCTGCAGAAGTTTTCATTGAAAGAATATTGGCACGTCAATCAACAATTGATTCCTTCTTGGTAAGATTTATTGCGAAAGCCCGTGACAACCGCCGAACCGCATCACCCTATATCAGAGAACAATTTATGCAAAGCCTGACATTCTCGCATACATGCGTTTGCTGGGCCACGCTATTGAGCCAGCTGAGCACAGCTGGCAGCGGCGCGAGCAAGGCAACGAGGGGAACGTGATGGTGCTCGAGCCATCCCACCGTGAACAAATGTTTCGGCCACCCCATGGGTGCGTGTCGCCATCTATTGGTTGAACTAACGCCTTGTTCAAGATGGCTGCCGTGGGACCGCAGCCTTAAAGGGATACTACAACGAAATTTCGGCGCTCATTTTTTGATCTATATGTGTTCAAAAGAGCAGTATCACACGGAACATACCAATATCTAGTTAAAAAAGTCTCGAAAAGGATTTTTAAAACGAATTAACGAATTAAACGATAAGCAAAGAGCACCTGGTGGATGTCGCTAACGCCTCGTTTGTAATGCTCGTCTAGGAACCTTGACAGCTAGTGACGGAGGTCATCTCGCCTCCGACCACGACGAGAGGAGGGGGTAAGGAGGAACTCCCTCTTCCCGAGAATCCTCTTTGTGTGTTCCAGAAGTAGCTATTGTCTCCCTACAAGATTATAGAAGATTAACCCGTCACTCAAAATTCGTACAAAAGCAGCCGCTTCGGTGGCTGGAACGACTAGGCCATCCTCTCGACGTCAGCCTCGCCGTAGCTTTGCTCGTCTTGAGACGACCTACGTCATAATTGCGTTGGATGTCACGTGGTCTCTGCTGGGCCTTCTCCGAGCGCTTGCCAGAGTGGGCTGTTTATAACGAAAAATACAGCCACCAGGATCAAAATACAAACGTGCGATTGTCATTTACGGATATTGTGGATCATATTCAACCCATTTTTGAACACGACGGGAACCCCTATTTATTTGCACCCTTTTCCTCTAGATGGCGCAGAATTTTTCCGGAACAAACGACTTGCATGCTCGCAGCTGCGCATGCAGGTCGGGCGCTCGAGGTGGGCTCGGGCTACGGGCTGTTCGCCGCCGATCTCGAGCTAGATCTTCTTCGCTCTGCGTCCGCCGCTGCCGGAAGCGGCCAGCAGGCGGCGCGAGATACGAGCCAGTACATACGTAGGTTACAGTGGCTTACAAAACATAAAATAAGCTCTGATTTCCAAATAGAATTGAAATTCCATCCACGTTCGAAGTTATCGAAAGCACAGGGTGCGGCGTTGCGGCCGTTTGGACCACCACAATTAACACGCAAACGTTGTTCTGCAAAACAAAAAACAAAAAACAAAAAAATGTTATTTTTAGAGCTTATTTTTTAAGCTAGAAAGCAAAAAAGAAATAAAGTGGGAGTTTTGCCTTCCTATCTTCTATATCGGCCTGCTCTTCGTCAGAATACTGGTTTGAAAACCCGCTCCCAGGATCTGTGGAGTAAAGCCCATCTATCCTGGGAAAAGTGGCGCCAATCATTTTTGTAGAATGCTCGAGACACGTGCCGCGCGCCACTTCTGGGAAGAACTAGAGCCACTAAATGAGCTGCGCTTAGAGTATCGACACTCTGTTCCCCAACAGCCTTGTGGGCGCCGACGTTTTGGTGCTTGGGCAGAGTAGACGCAACTGCCGATCGTCATGATTCAAAAGTGCGACTTCCTCAGCATTAGATTCGGTGTTAGGAAGCTCACATAATATTGCTTTGCTCTGTCGCGAACTGTTTAAACATTTGTGGAGGACAGAAAAGCGTTTCATGTGATTTCAGATAAATCTTCAGATAACTGGGAACCATGATTTTAAGCCACATAATGAACAAGTGTCGTTACTCTGAAGCGTGGACTATTTAGTGGCACAAGAACATGGCGTCTGAAATCTACGTCAGTGCTGCGCAGTTCTGCCATGATCTTTGCTAGTGCCACTAAATAAGCTACGCTTCAGAGTAACGACACTTGTCCATATTGTGGCTTAATATCATGGCTGCCAGTTATCTGAAAATTTATCTGAAATCACAGGAAAACGCTTTTACGTCCTCCACAAATGTTTAAACGCTTCGCGACAAAGCAAAGCAATATTACATGAGCTTCCTAACACCGAATCAAATGCCGAGGAAGCCGAACTTTTGAATCATGACGATCGGCAGTTGCGTCTGCTCTA